>JASTWL010000227.1:0-289129 GCA_035220575.1 Temnothorax rugatulus | reverse complement strand
TAATGACATATACCCATATTTGTGGTAGAAAACTAAAAAATTATTTATTTTCTACTTTTAGAAGATATACGTGAGATACAGTTAAAAAAGATATTTTAGATATTGATATAAATATAAACTGTCGAATTTTGCTGTCTATTCAACTTCACATGGAGAAATAATAATGTTTTTTTCAAATTATATAAATATAAATATTCTAAATATCAAATATTATATGTTGACAGTTCTGAGAAATCTTTGTAAAAAGTAAGCGCGTAAATTTATCAAAACAGAAATCGATTAAAGACTATTAGGGATACTTAATTTTACCGTAGGATAGCGTAGGAAATCTCAAATAGCTTATATATCCGCAAAGCGTATTTATGTCTGCCAAAGCGGCGGCGGCGAGGAGAAATGTCACTACAAAATCTTGCAGAAGCAGAAAAGAGGCTGCGACAACCGCCCAAATGCTGCTGGTAAGAGCTTCGAATTCCCGTCGGACCGTAAAACGACTACGCGAACTGTGACTAAACTTGGAAAACAATTTCGTCCGCGTCGCGTCGGTCGCACCATTGGGATTTGTTTTACTAGAAATCTTACAAAATCTTTAAATGTTTGCCTTTCCTTTGTATTGCAAAGCCCATGAAACTTTTTGCTCAACGCTCTCAGTTATAGGTATGCTACATTCCATAATGCTGTACATTGTAGCAATTTAAATAAATCGCGCCCCCAAATGTTAAAAACGCTACTTACATTTTAATGTTAAACAGTAATGTGCAAAAGTGCTGTTAAATTACGAATAATATTGTGGTATTTATATTACGATTTTTAAATTACATCGAATTAGAAATAAATTTTATAATAACATATAGATAAAAAGCATAATATCTACATATAGTAGAAACATTAAGAGAAATAGAAAAAGGATCAAAATATTATTATTGCTCTACTTGAGTTACACTCTGCTCAATCGCGTTTTGTTTTTTCTTCAAAATTTTAATTTCTTTTTTTGCAATGCTGTACACGAAATTAAATAATTGTGATGCTCTATTTTAATATATACCGATTTGCAGTATTCAATTTGCATTGAGCATTTGCTTTTTTCACGTGCATTGCAATTTCTAAACGATGCTCAGCTTATCGTTATATTATTCAAATTTTGTATATGAAACAAGAAAGATTACACAGAAAAATCTCTTATTATGTTAGTTATAGTTAGAATGTACGTATATTAATAGGCTGATAAAATCAATTTCAATTGCTTTAACTCTGTTGCTTTAATTTTGTTTCTAAAGCTCTTAAAACTCGCTGACAATTATCCCACGTATCTTAATTGGTTGTTGTATCCCAAATACAATATAGGGGAGACCGGGGCTAGAAGTCACACGGGTAAGTTGTCACATAGCTTATATCTCACTTAATAGATTGAGTGGAATATTCTTCTCTATAGTGTAGGTTGCTCCTATCGTGTTAGTCGGATGTACGAAATAGCTCGTTTCAAAAACATCGCATGTGATATTTATGAGCATTTTTTTAAAATTGGAGGTTGTGAGTAAATTTTTCTTACCTCTATTTTTATCATTCTGTTGGTTTTTGGAATTACTAGTCGCAATTTCTTTTTAGTCATAAGAAACGTTATAGTTTTAGGTAATTTTCCTGTATTTAGTTAACCGTTATTGCAACATAGTTTATAAATATAATATTCTTTGTTCAAAATGACCGTTCGGGGTAAGGTGTCTCAAATGAGATGGGATTAGTTGTCACGTATTTCGTCTGCTGTTATACATGGCGCTGTAGGTTACGTGAAGTTACGCATGCGTGTGAAATGATCGCCGATCGTGCCAACGTGCTTTGCCAACGCCCTTATTCGTATACAATAAGCGATTACGCGATAAAGTAGTGTTTTTAGACAGATTTTTGTTGTTTTCTCCATGGCTCGAAATCGCGAAAGAAAAACAGCCAGAGGTACAACTCCACTCGATATTATGCTTAAAGCTGTCAGAACTGTGAAAATACATAACCTGTCAATCCGACAAGCTGCTTTAGAGTTCGATATCAACTATCGTACATTAGCTCGTTATTGCAAGAAGATTCCAGAGGAAGACTATGTGTGTGAAAATATTGCTATTCCAACGATTTCTATGGGTTACTCTAAAGCTAGACAGACTTTTACTAAGTCTCAAGAACAAGAATTGGTAAGTTACATTTTACGTGCTTCGGATATTTATTTTGGTCTCTCTCCCAGGAAATCAGAACTTTATTATGCGATTATTAAGTTAAACTTATAAAAAATGGTCACTAACTCTAATAAAACATTAAGACAGGAACTATTTGTCGTTTCCTCTATATAAAAGATATGTGACAACCAACCCAGAGTCGTGTGACAACCAACCCTGGGTATGGGTAAGTCGTCACATTTTCACGATCTTGTTTAAAATTAAATAACTTTTTATGTATAAATATATGAGTCTAATATTTTTTTTGAATACCTAAAGGATGTAGCTACATTATAAAGTACTATACATATTATAAAATATTGCTAACATTTTTTTAAAAATCAGTATTTGAAAAGTGTGACAACCCGCCCCGGTCTCCCCTACCGCGAATATTGTCGAAAGCATCGTGAAGCTACCCAAAAAAAGTCAGAGATAATTTAAATTTAAGTAATTAATTTGGTGTGTGTGTGTTTTACACAAGAGCACCGTAAGTTTTGAACAGACATTGAAGTAATAAACAACAATAAAAATGCCAGATCACGGCAGAATGCATAATGAAACTTTCTAGAATTAACTACGTAATAGTTGTGGTTAGGTATACATTATCTGGTTATACATTAATTGTAAAGGCCTACCCTTGCACAATGCCAAGCAACAAGCAATAGGAACAGGGAATAGAAATCATGTATAAATGCAGAATAAACAGTGACAATGGACACAGAGTTTCTGTCACGTTGAAAATTCTGTACCTATTGCCTGTTGCCAACCAATCGTAGCATTCGAATTTTTTAGGTTATAATTAATGAATCTTTAGTTATTTCCTGTTCCTATTGCCTGTTATATATACAGGGTGTCCCTAAATCCTTCAGACTTTGCTCGTATCCAGATAGAGCGAGCCAAACTGAGTCGAAAAGTCATGTACCATTTTGCAATTTTCGCAATAGTTGATGAGATATTAATGATTAAAAATCGCCGTATTGGTGCCGCCCACCGCCAAATCCAAGCGCGCGGCGAGATGCGGCCGCCCCGCGGTCGGCGCGCGGGCAGTTGTTTACTACAAGCGGCGATGATCACGCACGAGCGGCGCGTAACGCCGGGCCCCCGTCCTGAGCGATGATAGTTTCTCGCCTTTTTTAAATAGAAATAAAATTTTTTAACAACATAGAAAAATTTTTTGTGCGTACGTATGTACATACGTGTGTACATGCATACACAGGAAAATTTCAATTCTACTGCTTAAAAAAGCGATTACTCAATTTACTTTTTTTCTTTTAGTAAGTAACGGTTGTCTTTAAGAAAGAATATTTTCTTGATAATAGTCTTAAAATGTACAAGTTTTAGAAAGAATCTTTATCATGTACTCGAAAGAAGAATTTATACTCCTTCAAAAAACATAATAAAATTTTATCAAAGAAAAGACAAAATAATAAATAAAGTATTATTAGGACTATCGAGATTAAAATAGGAGAAGTCAAGGTTATGAGGGTCAGACGCAGATCACAGTGCGTAATATCAGAAATAACTGATTTATTCGTCGTTTTGATACATTACATCGATCCGTACGTTTCGGCTCAGTTTTGAGCCATCTTCAGCGGTAGTTACAGAAATTAAGTTACACGTTCTCCGTACCGTATGGTGAGTTTACAGATTCAAAGTATCAGAAACATAGACCAATTGATCCATATCTGTAAATTTGTTCAATTAATGTTGAGATATTAAAAAGATCCCTTAGGAAACTTACCATTCGGTCTGAAAAACGTGGAATACAGAGCCATGTACATAATGAATACTCTCTGCGAGAAGACTTGACAATCTTATCGACACGACACATGCACAGCAATGAAAGGTCTTGCAAGAAGAGGCATGTCGTAGGTCAACACACCGGCGAGGATTATAACAAAGCACGATTTGACACCGTCTCAAAATGACACGGATTTTTTACAACATGCATATGTCACGGTTTTGAGCAAATTGTAATCCATGCTCATGAACTTTGGTCGTTGGCAAATCGGGGTTTTACTATTGGTACATGCAATATTGTGACGGTGTCAAATCGTGCTTTGTTATAATCCTCGCCGGTGTGTTGACCTACGACATGCCTCTTCTTGCAAGACCTTTCATATCATTGTGCGTCGTGTCGACAAGATCGTCAAGTCTTTTCGCAGAGAGTATTCATTACGTACATGACTCTGTATTCCACGTTTTTCAGACCGAATGGTGAGTTTCCTAAGGGATCTTTTTAATATCTCAACATTAATTGAACAAATTTACAGATATGGATCAATTGGTCTATGTTTCTGATATTTTGAATCAGTAAACTCACCATACGCGGTACGGAGAACGTATAACTTAATAACTTCTGTAACTACCGCTGAGAGAGAAGACGGTTCAAAGCTGAGCCGAAATGTACGGATCGATGTAATGTATCAAAACGACTAATAAATCAGTTATTTCTGATATTACGCACTGTGATGTGCGTCATAGCCTTGACTTCTCCTATCAAAATAATTAGCAAATCGAATTTTTGTTTTAATTTTATATTCTTAACTGAAGAATCGAATAATTAGAATTTAGAATATTATTTATTTTAAGTAATATTATCAAGAAAACGTTTTTTGTAAAGATCATCGTTACTTAAAAGAAGAGAAAACTGAGTAATTGGTTTTCTAAGTACCACAATGATATTTTTTTTGCGTGTGCGTATACGGCATGCCATTTTACTATTTAATACCATCATAAAAATTGTACCAAATAAAATTGATATTCAAAGAAAAGAAATTATTATTATGTCTAGATATACTTATAATTCATCGAATTGTTGTTAAGCTATAATTGAAAATGCAGAATTATGCACAATTATGTCTATACAAAATATTAATTCTGAATTCATTTTACGTTACGACATAAAAAATTTTCGGGAATTAAAATTATGTACATAATTGTAATTCCCGAATTTTATTTATGTACGCAATTTTAATTCTTGAATTTTTATTATGTACACAATTGTAATTCTCGAATTACTTGTTTTCTTTTGGTAAGTAACGGGGTTCTTTAAGAAAGATTATTTTCTTGATAATAATCTTAAAATGTATTCATCACAAATTTTAGAAAAAGTCTTCATCATGTACTGGCAAAAATAATTTATACTCCTTCAAAGAACATTATAAAATTTTATCAAAGAAAAGTCAAAATAATAAGCAAATCGAATTTTTGTTTTAATGTTATATTCTTATTTGAAAAGTTTAACAATTAGAATTCAGAATATTATTTGTTTTAAGTAAAAAGAGTGATGAGTGTATTTTAAGATTATTATCAAAATAATATTCTTTGTAAAGATAACTGTTAAAAGAAGGGAAATAGGGAAGGGAGTAATTGGTTTTCTTAGCATAAAATGATATTTTTTTGTGTGCCAATTGTGCATAAATAGCAATCGCGATGTAAGATTGCGAGCCAAAAAGTAATTTTTTCTCTGTGGCAAGAAAATGATAGAGCGCTATCATTTCCACACCACCTTGCGGTAGATAGCATGGCGCATTTTTTTTTAAGTGGTATCCCCAGTAGGTCTAATCCACTTTGCATTAAAATATGAGAATATTTTAATGCAAGAACTGTTCGAAGTGCCTTCCTCCTTCTCGTACACAGAGTTCGGCCCTTCGAGTAATATTGCGCGTCGCGCGGTGCGCCATTTCCGGCGTGATGGTACCGAAAGCTGCGAGAATTTCTTCTCGTACCTCAGCTTCTGTACCACCACGCCTATGCTCGACTAAATCTTTGATGTAACCCCAAACGAAATAGTCGAGCACGTTAAGATCCGGCGACCGCGCCGGCCAAATGATTGGGCCACCTCGACCCATCCACCTGTCCGGATATCGCGCGTTTAAAACGTTTCGCGCCTGTCGCGAAAAATGCGGAGGAGCCCCGTCGTGCTGGAAAATGAGCTCTTCCCGTTCACGAAGAGGAACGTCTTCGAGAAGACCGGGCAACTCATTTTCCAGAAACCGCGCGTAAATGTCCCCGGTTAAGCGCGGCGGGAGAATGTAGGGACCGATCTGAAAATCATAGAAAGAGTGTGATTTGAAAAAACTGTGAGGGAGACAAAGACGAACTTTCTCAACTCGTAAACTTACTACTTACAATTCGGTTCGCTTTTATTCCTGCCCAAACATTTATCGACCAGCGATACTGAAACGCGCCTTGGCGAATGGCGTGCGGATTTTCGCCTCTCCATAATAAAAAATTATGGGCGTTAAACACGCCATTCGGTGTGAAGGTCGCTTCGTCCGTCCACAGGATGCGGTCGGGGAAAAGGGCGTTCCGCCGACACTGCGCGAGGAACCCTGTGTATTTCGTCGATAATAATTAATATTTGCTAAAAGCAGCGTAAACATTAAAGAAAGATGATAAAAGTACCTTCACAATAATAGACGCGCTGCTCTGGGTCTGTTGCAACAAGTTGCTGCACCCGTTGATAATGAAACGGGTGCAATCCGTCCTGACGTAAAACCCGATGTACGACGCTTCGGGAGAGACCAAGCATACCGGCGACACGGCGTATGGTAGGTCGTCTCTGCGGGTTCTCAGGATCGTCCTCGAAATCCTCGAATGTCTGGACGATTCTTTCTTCGTCGATTACGCGACGTTGCAACGGTGCACCAGCATTTCGCCAATTTGGCAAAAGAGATCCTGTCTCTCTGGCGCGTCGGACACATCCCAAAATCACGTCGTATCCGGGATGTCGTTCACGCCCGGGGAATCGTTCCGCGTAAAGTCGAACGGCACCACGGACGTTTTCTCCAGCCATTCCATACGTAATGAGCATGTCGGTATACTCTCGAGCAGTATACATCTTCTTACAATTTATCCAAATTTTCGCAAGAACGCACGCACGTCGAACGCTGGGCACGTATTGTCGTGGAGCGACAAACAAAAAAACAGTTAACAATATTCTTTTGCAAACATGGTTTGTCGCTCCACGACAATACGTGCCCAGCGTTCGACGTGCGTGCGTTCTTGCGAAAATTTGGATAAATTGTAAGAAGATGTATACTGCTCGAGAGTATACCGACATGCTCATTACGTATGGAATGGCTGGAGAAAACGTCCGTGGTGCCGTTCGACTTTACGCGGAACGATTCCCCGGGCGTGAACGACATCCCGGATACGACGTGATTTTGGGATGTGTCCGACGCGCCAGAGAGACAGGATCTCTTTTGCCAAATTGGCGAAATGCTGGTGCACCGTTGCAACGTCGCGTAATCGACGAAGAAAGAATCGTCCAGACATTCGAGGATTTCGAGGACGATCCTGAGAACCCGCAGAGACGACCTACCATACGCCGTGTCGCCGGTATGCTTGGTCTCTCCCGAAGCGTCGTACATCGGGTTTTACGTCAGGACGGATTGCACCCGTTTCATTATCAACGGGTGCAGCAACTTGTTGCAACAGACCCAGAGCAGCGCGTCTATTATTGTGAAGGTACTTTTATCATCTTTCTTTAATGTTTACGCTGCTTTTAGCAAATATTAATTATTATCGACGAAATACACAGGGTTCCTCGCGCAGTGTCGGCGGAACGCCCTTTTCCCCGACCGCATCCTGTGGACGGACGAAGCGACCTTCACACCGAATGGCGTGTTTAACGCCCATAATTTTTTATTATGGAGAGGCGAAAATCCGCACGCCATTCGCCAAGGCGCGTTTCAGTATCGCTGGTCGATAAATGTTTGGGCAGGAATAAAAGCGAACCGAATTGTAAGTAGTAAGTTTACGAGTTGAGAAAGTTCGTCTTTGTCTCCCTCACAGTTTTTTCAAATCACACTCTTTCTATGATTTTCAGATCGGTCCCTACATTCTCCCGCCGCGCTTAACCGGGGACATTTACGCGCGGTTTCTGGAAAATGAGTTGCCCGGTCTTCTCGAAGACGTTCCTCTTCGTGAACGGGAAGAGCTCATTTTCCAGCACGACGGGGCTCCTCCGCATTTTTCGCGACAGGCGCGAAACGTTTTAAACGCGCGATATCCGGACAGGTGGATGGGTCGAGGTGGCCCAATCATTTGGCCGGCGCGGTCGCCGGATCTTAACGTGCTCGACTATTTCGTTTGGGGTTACATCAAAGATTTAGTCGAGCATAGGCGTGGTGGTACAGAAGCTGAGGTACGAGAAGAAATTCTCGCAGCTTTCGGTACCATCACGCCGGAAATGGCGCACCGCGCGACGCGCAATATTACTCGAAGGGCCGAACTCTGTGTACGAGAAGGAGGAAGGCACTTCGAACAGTTCTTGCATTAAAATATTCTCATATTTTAATGCAAAGTGGATTAGACCTACTGGGGATACCACTTAAAAAAAAATGCGCCATGCTATCTACCGCAAGGTGGTGTGGAAATGATAGCGCTCTATCATTTTCTTGCCACAGAGAAAAAAATTACTTTTTGGCTCGCAATCTTACATCGCGATTGCTATTTATGCACAATTGGCACACAAAAAAATATCATTTTATGCTAAGAAAACCAATTACTCCCTTCCCTATTTCCCTTCTTTTAACAGTTATCTTTACAAAGAATATTATTTTGATAATAATCTTAAAATACACTCATCACTCTTTTTACTTAAAACAAATAATATTCTGAATTCTAATTGTTAAACTTTTCAAATAAGAATATAACATTAAAACAAAAATTCGATTTGCTTATTATTTTGACTTTTCTTTGATAAAATTTTATAATGTTCTTTGAAGGAGTATAAATTATTTTTGCCAGTACATGATGAAGACTTTTTCTAAAATTTGTGATGAATACATTTTAAGATTATTATCAAGAAAATAATCTTTCTTAAAGAACCCCGTTACTTACCAAAAGAAAACAAGTAATTCGAGAATTACAATTGTGTACATAATAAAAATTCAAGAATTAAAATTGCGTACATAAATAAAATTCGAGAATTACAATTATGTACATAATTTTAATTCCCGAAAATTTTTTATGTCGTAACGTAAAATGAATTCAGAATTAATATTTTGTATAGACATAATTGTGCATAATTCTGCATTTTCAATTATAGCTTAACAACAATTCGATGAATTATAAGTATATCTAGACATAATAATAATTTCTTTTCTTTGAATATCAATTTATTTGGTACAATTTTTATGATGGTATTAAATAGTAAAATGGCATGCCGTATACGCACACGCAAAAAAATATCATTGTGGTACTTAGAAAACCAATTACTCAGTTTTCTCTTCTTTTAAGTAACGATGATCTTTACAAAAAACGTTTTCTTGATAATATTACTTAAAATAAATAATATTCTAAATTCTAATTATTCGATTCTTCAGTTAAGAATATAAAATTAAAACAAAAATTCGATTTGCTAATTATTTTGATAGGAGAAGTCAAGGCTATGACGCACATCACAGTGCGTAATATCAGAAATAACTGATTTATTAGTCGTTTTGATACATTACATCGATCCGTACATTTCGGCTCAGCTTTGAACCGTCTTCTCTCTCAGCGGTAGTTACAGAAGTTATTAAGTTATACGTTCTCCGTACCGCGTATGGTGAGTTTACTGATTCAAAATATCAGAAACATAGACCAATTGATCCATATCTGTAAATTTGTTCAATTAATGTTGAGATATTAAAAAGATCCCTTAGGAAACTCACCATTCGGTCTGAAAAACGTGGAATACAGAGTCATGTACGTAATGAATACTCTCTGCGAAAAGACTTGACGATCTTGTCGACACGACGCACAATGATATGAAAGGTCTTGCAAGAAGAGGCATGTCGTAGGTCAACACACCGGCGAGGATTATAACAAAGCACGATTTGACACCGTCACAATATTGCATTGTACCCAATAGTAAAACCCCGATTTGCCAACGACCAAAGTTCATGAGCATGGATTACAATTTGCTCAAAACCGTGACATATGCATGTTGTAAAAAATCCGTGTCATTTGAGACGGTGTCAAATCGTGCTTTGTTATAATCCTCGCGGTGTGTTGACCTACGACATGCCTCTTCTTGCAAGACCTTTCATTGCTGTGCATGTGTCGCGTCGATAAGATTTGTCAAGTCTTCTCGCAGAGAGTATATCATCTATGTACATGGCTCTGTATTCCACGTTTTCAGACCGAATGGTAAGTTTCCTAAGGGATCTTTTTAATATCTCAACATTAATTGAACAAATTTACAGATATGGATCAATTGGTCTATGTTTCTGATACTTGAATCTGTAAACTCACCATACGGTACGGAGAACGTGTAACTTAATTTCTGTAACTACCGCTGAAGATGGCTCAAAACTGAGCCGAAACGTACGGATCGTGTAATGTATCAAAACGACGAAATAAATCAGTTATTTCTGATATTACGCACTGTGATCTGCGTCTGACCCTCATAACCTTGACTTCTCCTATTTTAATCTCGATAGTCCTAATATACTTTATTTATTATTTTGTCTTTTCTTTGATAAAATTTTATTATGTTTTTGAAGGAGTATAAATTCTTCTTTCGAGTACATGATAAGATTCTTTCTAAAACTTGTACATTTTAAGACTATTATCAAGAAAATATTCTTTCTTAAAGACAACCGTTACTTACTAAAAGAAAAAAAGTAAATTGAGTAATCGCTTTTTAAGCAGTAGAATTGAAATTTTCCTGTGTATGCATGTACACACGTATGTACATACGTACGCACAAAAAATTTTTCTATGTTGTTAAAAAATTTTATTTCTATTTAAAAAAGGCGAGAAACTATCATCGCTCAGGACGGGGGCCCGGCGTTACGCGCCGCTCGTGCGTGATCATCGCCGCTTGTAGTAAACAACTGCCCGCGCGCCGACCGCGGGGCGGCCGCATCTCGCCGCGCGCTTGGATTTGGCGGTGGGCGGCACCAATACGGCGATTTTTAATCATTAATATCTCATCAACTATTGCGAAAATTGCAAAATGGTACATGACTTTTCGACTCAGTTTGGCTCGCTCTATCTGGATACGAGCAAAGTCTGAAGGATTTAGGGACACCCTGTATATATATATATATATATATATATATATATATATATATATATATATATATTGTATATGTAACACAGTCTGGCTGTGAAACATCCGGACATCGTAATCTGCGATGCAACGATACAACAAATTTTAGAGCGGTTTCGAACTCGCAAAATTCATGTTCGACCGTTAGACGCCGTGAACCAAATGTCCGAACCTGCGGTTCATCTCGTACTGAGCAGGATTACTATCGCAATGACTGGTCATCAGTAGGGTAAAACTAACCTGTCTCACGACGGTCTAATTTCCCCTCTTCCTCCGAAACAAAAAAAAAAAAGGTCGAACAAAATGTACAAATATCATCAAAAATGTTTTGTGTCCGGTTGCGACAGATCATGTATATAATAACGTAAAAAATTCAACATTTTCTATTTTTATCGATGAAACATCTGATATAACGAATGAAAAATGGATGACGAGTCTTGTTCAATATGTAGATTCCAAAACTTTAGACATTCGTTCGCAATTAATAAAGTTAATTAATATTGATGTTAAAGATAGTAGTGCAAAAAAATTATTTAAGGCATTTAAAACTGAAATGTGTAAACGTGAGATTTTTAAATATCGCTCTGTCATGCGACAATGCGTCTGTCATGACAGGAAAACATTTATCTCTTAAAACGAAACTTCAATCAAAATGCAAAAATTTATTAACATTTTCATGTCCTTTTGCCATTCTGCTGCATCATTGGCGGCGCACGCTGCATACGTTAAAATGCTCGATTTTTGTGAAAAATTTCTAAGAAAAATTGCAACTTATATTAACAACAGTTCAAAACGTTTAGCTATTTTCAATGACTTTTGTGAATGTTTTCAAGATACAACTCACAAAATGTTGAAGTTATGCGAAACTCGATGGATCTCGCGTTATTCATGTATTGATAGACTTCTTGAATCGTGGGATACAATAAGACATTTCCTTAATGAAATGGTTGTGAAAGAAAAAACAAAGTCTGGGGAATACTTATTGTCTTTGATGGGAAATGCAGATATAAAAGCGTGCTTTTTATTTTTAAAACGTGTTTTAAATTTCTTTAATACATTTAATGCCTATTTTCAAGCTCACGACACAAGAATTCATTTATTAAAATCTAATAAGCAAATCTCCGAAAATTTCTTAAAACCAGAATTATTAAAAGATTTGCTTACAAATATTTCATTTCGTGAAAAGGAGAATCAAAAATCTCTTGATCATATAACTTTAGGATCAGATTGCGAAGAATATCTTTGTAAGTTAATGGAAGAAGACCATGGAGATGTTATAACAACTATTCGACAAAATTGTTTGTAGTTTTACATCACTGTTGCCGAGGAAATTAGAAAGAGATTACCTGTTCATAACGAATTTTTATATAAATTAAGTTTCTCAATCAGATATAGCTTTATTTGATATTAACAGAGAAACATCATTTAACGATATTTCTTTTATTGCAAAAACTTTAGGTGGATTTGATGAAGACGGTTTAAAGAAAGAATGGCTTACGTTGCATTCTTATTTTACAACAGAAGAAAAAGATAATCTTGAAAAATTCAGTTTTGGCAACATGTCGAAAAGAATTTTGAAACGTCCATCCATTAATAATCCTAAATATCCAAATTTTGGATATCAGATGGATCCAAATATTCTATACATTTCCTCTTGACGGAAGAGACCACCACCTTCTCGCGGTTTCCGTTGAGCAATAGTATGTACGTTATTCATTTACAAGAAAGATATACAATAGAATGTCATATGATTGCATAAATAATATTTTTCTTCTTTTATTTTACTATATGTATTTACTATTAGCAAAATATAAAAATTATACTCTTAGAATAATTCCAAAACAAATATTATCTATATAATTTACTTTATTTCATTTTTCTTGTGTTAACAAGAAGGCATTTTTCTAAATTAATAACACGATTTTTTTTAGAAAAAGACCGTATATTGGCCAAGAGTGGATTTCTATTATTTACGCTCTTTCTATTTTTTATTTTTGTAATTAATTTATATATTTTATGTATAGAATGAATGACGATGTAATGTAAAATGCGATGTAGATTAAAGATTTATTTAATTAGTAACTTTTACGTTATAAAATGTAGATATATTATTAAGAGACATGATATTAGTGTCTCGCGTCTGTGCGGGAAGGGACACGTGAGATCGAATTTATCACCCCAGGGGGCAATGGTAAATCGGATCGACATCGGTCAAACGTCTTTTAGACGTGTCTAAATGAGATCTATAGACCGTTTACATAGACGTTCACATTTATGAATTTCGACGCTATCTAGATCTTAATATCGACGTCTATAAAACATCTATTAGACATCTAGTTGATACAACGAGTGCATTCGGTACTACAGCCGCTCAGTATGCATTTTACTTTGATTGGAGTGTACTAATAGATATACATACGATAGATGTAAAAGAATATTGTTTTTTTTATTTTTTGTACATAACTTTCCCTCTCCCTCTCCCTCTCCCTCCTCCCTCTCCCTCTCCCTCGCCCTCTCCCTCTCCCATCTCCCTCTCCCCTCTCCCTCTCCCTCTCCCTCTCCTCTCCTCTCCCTCTCCTCTCCCTCGCATCTCTCCCTCTCTCATCTCTCTCCTCCGTCTCTCTCTCTCGAGAGAGAGGAGAGAGAGAGAGAGAGGAGAGAGAGAGAGACAGAGACAGAGACAGAGGGAGAGAGAGAGAGAGAGAGAGAGAGAGAGAGAGAGAGAGAAGCTGAAAAATAGAGCGAGAGAGAAATTATAGACACAGTTATGACGCGTGGAGACCACAGATTTGACAGATTCTATGTTTCAGGAAGGTTGAGTGTCGCACACAAATAATGAAGCCCGAAAAAGTA
This sequence comes from Temnothorax rugatulus, assembly GCA_035220575.1. Lineage (NCBI taxonomy): Eukaryota > Metazoa > Arthropoda > Insecta > Hymenoptera > Formicidae > Temnothorax > Temnothorax rugatulus. The sequence continues at coordinate 275,029 of JASTWL010000227.1, read as the reverse complement.
ATAAAAATGGATATATTCATGGCGGCTGGTTCGATACTTGAGGAAGAGAACGACGAAGAGGCTTTTAAACGCAATCAGATTATGAGGGTTACACGAATGTTACTCAGAGATGCATTGGATCCCTCTTCAGTGTCTGATAGCCAGTTTCGTAAACTGTACAGGTAAATTTTCATATTTAAAGTCTTTCGGTATGGACAAAGTTTTATATTGCAGCGCGTGATTACATGCTTTTTATGTTTCAGATTGACAAAAGATGCAAGTCGTATGCTCATTACACTATTGGTGCCATTCATGCCACAAATATCACGGAAAACTGCAATATCTCATGAATTACAGGTACGATATATTTTGATTTTTCTATTTGTGTAAAGTTATCAAATTCTTAATGATTTTTTAACTTTCTTGATTCAATTCTTGTTATTTCATTCAGATACTAGCATCATTAAACCTGTTCGCATCAGGATCCTATCGGAGAAGAACAGGCCAAGATTTCTTTACGTGTGTGTCTCAAACGTCATTGAGCCGTTCCCTTCATGCGACTGTCAATGCATTGAATTGTATTATTGACGATTGGATTTGTTTTCCAGTAACTGCTGACAGAATTCAAAGAATCAAACAAGGGTAATAATTAATAATTTTATGATTCATGCATGTACGTAAATGAAAACTGGTTAAGATATTTCAACACATCAACATGTATCTCGAGTGTTTAAATCAATATCTCTGATTGTCCTTTAGTCAATCATTATCAGTTACCGTTTGAAAATCCCGCGCGCGGGATAGGGTTCGTTGTAACCAAAGATACGCGACAATTTATCGCAAATTCAACACGGAGTGTTCCAAATGTAACTCTGCTTTGCACAAACATTGCATCTTGTTTTCACAGACCTGTTTCTTCAGTCGAATCAAAGAAAGTTACTCGCGACATAATTGCGCTATGTACGATCGAAAGAAAGAAACGTGCGCGATTTTGCCTGTAATTTAACGCGTAATTCAACCTCGTCCTTAAATCTTCATTCAACCCTCAGTCAAAATTTATGCTTCATCTCGACAGACTCCTTTCTTCACTCAAATTACAGAGAAACTTGATGTAATTGTGAAGCGAACGCGACTCGATTCACAGAGGCTACTTTGAAGAAAGCGCCGGCCCGCCGCGGATAATCATTTACCAGCGCGCGAACACAGCGACGCGGACCGCGGCGTGTCGCATCGCAAAAATTGTGAGGTACCTGTGTGAGTGTATCTCTCTCTCTCTCTCTTGCGAGAAGATGCGTCACCTGTCTGCCGTTGAGAGTCTGTCTCTCGCGCGAACGGTGTGCGGCGTGTTTCTCGTCCAGTACATCTCTCTTTCGGCGAACGGTGCGTCTCATTTTCAACGCGGAACGCGAATCCACGGTAGTTGATCGCGTCCGATTTCTCTCTTTACCATCTCAATCTTTTTCTCACATTTCAGCTAATCAGACGATCTGAGGTGCGAGATAACCCGGAGGGTCAAGTCGCGTAATCCGCAGCCACGTAATCCATCTCGGTACGAAAGGTAAGTGTGTGTGTGTGTGTTTGTGTGTGTGTGTGTGTGTGTGTGTGTGTGTGTGTTTGTTTCATCGTTATTCATTCTCCGCACTTGAGCCCCTTTTGCACAACAGGCGATAGCGAGACAGCGATGAAGTTTCCGACAAAGCTATACAACTTTATCGGCAATTTTGTCGCTTTCGCTTTCGCTATCTCGCGCGCTATCACTTGTCGCGCAATGGGGCTTTAGGTACAAATTCTTATTCATGTAATTCCTACAGATGTCCGGGGCCACGACAAGTACAGCTCAGAGCGGCAGGAAATGCAGCTTCCATCTAATGGGTTCACTCCGTACGGAGCGCGGCCGCACGACAAGTACAGCTCAGAGCGGGAGGCAATGCAGCTTCCATCAAATGGGTCCACTCCGTACGGAGCGCGGCCAACACAACAACACTGGCCACAGCAGCGGAATAAGCCGCGCGAATAATCTCCCACGTATGTGACATTTCAATATTACATCGTCGACGTAGATCGCGCGCAATTGCGTCATTGTTTCAAAAATTTTTCACAGAACCGCTGACGATTAACGAGGACGAGGATTTACCGCGGTCGACAGGTGCGAGTTCACCCGCAGTCGTAAGTATGGATTCAACGACGCGCGCGCGCGCGCGTGCGTGTGTGTGCGTGTGTGTGTGTGTTAATTTTCGTTTCCTTTACAGCGATCTCGAACGCTGGCTGAACGAGCCGCTCGACAATCCACTCCCGACGACGGCAACCGAGGAGGGGGAGAAGGAGGAGGAGGAGGAGGAGGAGGAGAAGGAGGAGGAGGAGGAGGATACCTTATCCACTCTTTCTTCCTTCTCCTCGTCCACAGATTTGGACGAGAAGAGGGAGAGGGAGAGGGAGGAGGAGGAGGAGCAGGAGGACGGCGACGTAAACGAGCCGTCGTGCAAGCGTCGACGGTAAGAAAATAAATACTTTTATAATTTTGTTTCATCTATTTTTTTCGTTCAGTGAGTGTACCTCATCATACTTTCGTATTCTTTCAGACTGCAGTAAAGAGAGACGAGGCACAGTGGAGCGAACACTGTAAATTCCCGGACGAAACTTGAAAAAAAAATTTTTTTTCATCGCGAACACTGAACTATTAAAAATATTTAGTAAAATAGTCATACTTTTCATTCCTACATTAGAATTAACACAACGATAAACAGATGAATGAAACAAATTTATCAAAGTATACCGCTCAAACATCTCGTTGACTTGGTCAAGATGCACTATCCGATTCAGTTGTAAGATACTTATTTAAATACGTTTACCTTGCAAATTAGGATTATAGTATCAAATTGGTATTACTATACTATATAATTTTTCCATATAGTTTATTTAAAATATGCACTTTCCGTTCTGTGTATTTTATTTTATTTCATTGAGAGTCGTAGTCAATAAATGTGACATTTAACAAAGGTTTTAAAAAAATGCCCAGACTTGCCCGTTCTGTACCAACAATTTGATAAAAGTATACTTAAAAAATTATTCATACTTGATAAATGTAAGTGCATCTAGGTGCTACTTAACAAAATATATATTTATGAAGATGTTACATATCACAGGACAAATCATTTCAAGTATTTATTTGCTAAAGCTCTGTATAGCAATGAAAAATGTGTCAAATATATTTCTATATAAGAGATACTTGTTTCTACTTTGTTGTAAATAAAGGATTCGCATAGGAAAATATATCTTACTCTTACACCTATAACAGAGTTAAAATTATTTTCACTAGAAAAGAAGCAAAAGAGAGACAAATTATTACAAATTAAATAATTAATGAAAAAAATTACTACATTAATTTCGTATTTTTATACAAAATATTAATATTATAATAATAATAAACAGGGTGTCCCATCTCAATCGCTCATTTCGATCATCTTCTTGTACCCACCTTGAATAATTCTTGTACCTCTGGAAACATTTCTCTCTCTGTTGATTTTATAAAATCGGTCTGAGGCTAGATATAAATGGATGATATTAATAAATGATGCAATAAATGTTCATTAATCATTTTTCTACTGATCTTTCTAGTATTCTCAAGGCGATATTTCCCAAACTGTCAATGTCCAGCCTCAAGATCCTCTTCGGTGAGCTGTCCTATTGGCACAATTGCATATTTCATAATTTCCGCACCATGGAACAGAATCTGACGGACCTGGTATACAATACCATCCGTATTAGCGAAACTTGTCTCAGCGAAACTTGTTATTGAGAAATGCGGATGGTACTACACGCCACTTACTCTTCATAAGATTCTGTTTCATGGTGCAGATATTATAAAATATGCGATTATGCCAATAGGACAGCTCTCCGAAGAGGCTCTTGAGGCTAGACATAAACAGTTGAGAAAATATCGCCTTGAGAATACCAGAAAGATCAATAGGAAAGCGACAAATGAAGATTTATCGCATCATTCATCAATATCGTCTGATCCATTTATATCCAGCCTAAGACCCGATTTCAGAAAATGAAAAGAGAAAGAAATGTTTCCAGAGGTACAAGAATTATTTCTTCAAGAGGAAGAAAATTCCGAAAACGATGAAGACTGTAATGCAGAAAATTATAAACCTGACACTTGAAACTCCGACGTCTAAAATTTATTTCAATCAGTAAGTAATATTATCTGTAATTTATAATTATGCTCATTAGATAGTTACCAATTGTTTTTCGTGTACATATACTTGTATTACTTACGCTCGAAATTATTATCGTTCGAAAAGGAAAATATTATCATATTATATCAAAATCTCAAGTAAAAATACTATATAAATGAAGTAGACATATAAAATAAAAAAGCCAAGAACGCTCCACCGCTATGTTCGAGAAACTGTGTTTCGCTCCACTGTGCGAGGTAAACCGATGGCGTTACACCAGTGCAGATATTCTTCGCTATTAAATTCACTACAAATTTTGACCATATATTTAAAATAACATTCCGAAGAGAAATACGTACGGGATTTTCGACAAGTTGATTCTAACATTATTCATTAACAAATGATTGCCCCTTATTTTGCCAAAATTGGAACTCTACTTCAAACGCTCGCCAATCACACGAAAAATAATATTTTCAAAATCCCCTACGTATTTCTCTAGCTATACCCATGTAGATTAACAGAACATTTATTGTTTTTTTTCTACATTCAAATTTGCGTCACTTACCGCGTGCCGCAAAGCGCGTCAATTTAAACACGCCTCGCGAGAATGCCTCCAGCTAACCCACTGTCATTATTCAATAAAAATTTTTTTGGAACTACAAACACGATTAATTTCATCCTTCAATATTTTTATCCTTTTACTTTTTCTTCCATCAAAGAAAGAAATGGGAAAAAACGCTTTATTTTATACTCGTACAGTGGTGTTACCTTATAAAACTTTTAAACGACTCATTTCTGAACATTTACATGTATTTCAGTGTGTCAATCAAATCAAACTCATCGTCCATCATCGCGCGACGTCAGGGGTGAAAATCCCCTTGTTTCTTTTCCTTCTCCATTTCAATATTTCCTTTCCTTCCCATTCATCATTCACCCCCCCCCCTCCCCTCGATGTGGGTGGGTCGCCATCTTGTCGCCATCTTGTCGCGGTGGCGGGGCTCGAGCGTGCGTCTCTCCCCCGTTTGACGCATCGAACAAGAGCGGCCACAATTACAATCTATTTCGTTACTCCATTAGAAATTATTACAAGTTCCTAATAATAATTTATACCGTTCTTGTACATACATTTCAAATTATTCAATCCCTACCCATACAGCACAAAATATTTTTAAAATATTTTAAAAATATTTTTTAGGAAGATTAAAATAATTTACAAAAATATTTTTATAATGTTTCTATGTCCGCCAGATCATGTCAGAAAAATATTTTCAAAAATATTTTTAAAAGATTGCAAATAAATATATTTAATAATATTTGTAAAATCTTTTAGAAATATTGCTTCGAAAAATAAAATATGTTTGACCCAGTCAGCAATAATTGTTTCACGTTTGAAAGATTTTTTTTAATATTTGAAAAATATACATCTTTACATCTTGGAAAATATTTCGTATATTTATAGCATCGCAGTTGAACACCACTGCGTTGGGTAAGCCTTGCGTTGTATTGCTGGCGAAGATATGTGTCGCGAATGTCATGATTTTGCTTCGCCGGAGGCCTGCTTATATTAGACCCCAACTGAAATTTACTTGCGAGTTAGTCTTACCATTATGCGCCGCCTAGCGGCGTCGTTGCGAAGTAGCACGGAAAGATGTGCTACCATGCATCTTTCTTAATTAAGAATATTTCATAATATTTCAAAAATATTTTTAAAAATATTTGAAAAAAGATTATAAAACCAATAAGAAATAAATATATTTTTTAAATATTTTGAAACAAGATTATGATACAATAAATATGTAGATTTAAATTAATATTTCAAAAATATATTTCAAATATTTAAGAAAATTTTGCCTGGGTGATAAAAAAGAACATTTTTAAAAATATTTTTAAAAGATTCTTAAGATATTCTTAAAAATGTTACCACAAAAGATTTTTAAACCATTGTAAAATATTCCTAAAACCATTTTAACCATTTTAACCATTTTAAAATGTTTCTCGCAATATTTTTATAGAAATATTTAGAAATCTTTTTTGAAAACATTTTGTGCTGTATGGGTACTGTGGTAAGGTTACACTAGGACGTTACGACAGCCCTATTTCAAAATTGTACCGTTTTGAAATATTTTTTTAAAATCATTCTAACTCCCTTTTTTCAGTTTTCACCATTTTAGTAGTCTCGCAAAAAATCATTCTAACTCCCTTTTTTCAGTTTTCACCATTTTCGTAGTCTCGCAAAAAATCATTCTAACTCCCTTTTTTCAGTTTTCACCATTTTCGTACTCTCGCAAAAAAATCATTCTAACTCCCTTTTTTCAGTTTTCACCATTTTCGTAGTCTCGCAAAAAATCATTCTAACTCCCTTTTTTCAGTTTCACCATTTTCGTAGTCTCGCAAAAAATCATTCTAACTCCCTTTTTTCAGTTTTCACCATTTTCGTACTCTCGCAAAAAAATCATTCTAACTCCCTTTTTTCAGTTTTCACCATTTTCGTAGTCTCGCAAGAAATCATTCTAACTCCCTTTTTTCAGTTTTCACCATTTTCGTAGTCTTGCAAAAAATTAATCCAACTCCCTCTTTTCAGTTTTCACCATTTTCGCAGTCTTGTAAAAAATTATTCTACTCCCTTTTTCCAGTTTTCATCATTTACGTACTAATATATGAAACGTTTCCACTGCCTTTTTTAAATTGTCATCGTTTTCGGACTGTGAAATTATTACGTCTCAAGTTTGGTCGCGCGTCTCTTTGTTGCCTTTCAACACAAAAATGCTCTCATTGGCTGTCTCCGACGGTCAAGCACAATCTTGTCGAAAGCATACAAATGCAGTGGAAATAACTATCACGCCCGCGGAATCCATGTTATCGTAATTATGTAAAATGGTACAATTCTTCGCTGTGTAATATTATTACGCGGGGCGCGTGAAGCGTCAAACGCTGGGGCTACTCTGTGCGCGTTTTGGACAAAATATCGCGATTCGCGCAAACTACGCACCGTATACCAATAATGCACGATTCGCGAATCCGATTCGCACGAAAACGCGCCTAGTGTAGAGAGAGCCCCAGCGCCCGACGAGTCTAGTAATATTTAATCCGCGGTCTCGCATAAGCGGCAGCAGCGGCGGCAGTAGCAGCAGCAGCAGCAGCCTAAGCACAAGTGACCACGGCAGAAGCGAAAACAGAACAAGTTTGTGTGAAAGCAAGGTTCCAGGTACGTTATTTCGCTAAGCGTTATTCGTTACATTTATTTTACAACACTCGTCCGTAATTGCAAACTTTTTTATGATTTCACGACATCCAGCCAGAAAATGAGCGATTCCTCGACGACCGACGATACGACGAGCAGGCGCCGGACATCGGAGACTGTCTTTTGGAATGCGTTTATGAGAGAAATGCAAGCGTGTAGGAACCTAGTCACCTAGTCGAACGCATAAATGTGTCGGTGCACCCCGGAACGGCAGCGGCGGCGGCGGCGACGGCGGCGGCGGCGGCGTCGCTACCCGCCGCTCGCACTCCCTCTCCCGTCGTCCATCGGGACAGGACCCCCGAGGACCCCTCAGACCTGGCCGTTGTGCCGACAGATCCGAACGAGCCATGGCAAGTGTACTATTACATCTGTGAGGACGACTCGGACGTGAGCCGGCAAGCGCTGGAACGCGAACGCGAACAGCGGCGCCGGCGGCGGCGTCGGACACGGGATCGGCGGCTGTCGGTGGAGTTTGCTCGAGAAGAGCGGCGGCGGCGGCAATCTCGTCGGCAGCGGCAGCAGCAGCAGCAGCAGCGGCGGCAGCGAGAGTGTCGGGAGAAGCAGGAGCGGGACCGTTCTCCCAGGAGTTAGAGAGAGCAGGTATGCGAAATTGACACTTGGCTACGTATCGCGCTCGCGTGTTACGTTTCTTTACTTTTTTTTCATGTTTCTTTTCTCATTATGCTTTTTCAGGCCTCGAACGAGCGAGGGGAGACACGCGCGGACACGCTGCTTTTCTTATGTAATATTTCACATAAAAAATTTTTATTTCATTTCATATTTTTATTTTACATCATACACACATCGCAATAAAGTCTTTTTGTATACAATACAAATCGTCGACAGTATCGATTGAACCAGTTACATTTTTCCCAACGTCAATATTCCTTCCCAAATTATTTTTTCACGTTAGGTAAAGGTGCTGGTTACAGGGAAGATTCCAGTTATTATTGTCAACATGAGCTTCAAGTGTGCATTTCTTCCATATGCCTGAGTCAGTCAGTAATTCTGACTTTAGCACCTCCCCCCCTCCCCCCCCAACATCGACGTACATGAATGTCCAAGTTGTGCATCCACAACGGCGAGAGTAGCACAACTTGGAAAAGTACTTGTAATAATTCTAGTACAGAGATCCTGATGTCATCAGAGTGGTGGTGGTGGTGGTGGTGGTGGTGGTCATCAATCGTAACACGTTTGTCATCCATGGCTCCAACACAAATGCAGAAAGTCGAAACGTTGTCGAAAGTCATTAGCCACAACTTTCCATTCGGTGTCGCACGATGGCATTCTGAAATATCGCTCTTGCAGTACTTTTACAATAGCGGCGATTTGAGACGAAGGGATTCTTGACTCGATCATAAATGTATGGTAAAAGACACGTGTATGTTACGCAAAAACATTCCAAGCTCAATCGACCACTTGGCAAAATAACTAATTTAATATAAAAAATTCTGATTTACGGACGATGCAGTGACACAATAAACTTGGAGCGCTGGGGATTCCAAGAGGATTACAGTGTCAATCGAGAGTCAATCGCAACGTGGTCAAACGTGGATGCTATCGACGAAATGAAAGACAGAAATTTATCCAGTCTGAGAATGTTGATTATATTTAAGGCTCCTGGATACTTGACCCGTGGCCATGTTACATCGTGATGACGTCAGAGGCGAGAAATGGCCTCGAGATTTTTTCAGCGCTACAATTGTCATTTCTCGCTTCTGACGATATGTAATATGACCATGACAAGTACGCAGAAACCTTAAAAATTCATGACACACCTGTCGCGAGATGTAGTGTAAGAGAAAGCCTTTCATCTGGCGCGGAATACTCTCCCTCCCTCTCTCTAAATTGTATCCTGCCTTTGAATCAAAGGAGCTCTTTTTTCCAAATAAAACAGTATCGATGCGAAGGCATGTATAACAGAGAAATGTATAAATCGTGTAACATGAAATACACCCCACAGAGACATCGTTCTTTTAATTCCATCATGCGTTTCTTACCGTTTGAATCTATTTGGATCTTCAAAAGCTAATTGAAAGAGAAAAGATTACGATGCAGACTTGTCCTTCATCCTTTCCAAGAGGTAAGTTCAAGGGGTATTCATTATTACATGTCTATAAATTACTGTGTTCATACGACATTATTTTGTACTTTATATCGTTTATATTTCCGTTGACTCGCACTGTATTGTAAATTCTTCCTAAAGGGTTGAAATGTTTCTGCAGTACATGGGAAAAGAAACAGGGTGAAAAAACAGAAGAATGCAATGAAATGTGGAAAATATTAATTTCGGTCAAGGCTGAGTCTTGATAATCCCCAATCAGGTGACACGTCTGTATGAATTTTGTACACTTCTTCAAACTCGTTTTCCAACTTGTACACTTGTTTACAGTGATTTAAATGAAATGTTTATCAGCATAAACAGTCGAATCATCGATTTTAAGTACAGAGATGTACCGCTTCCACAAAAAGCTGTGTTTCAAGACTCACACAAATCAGCGTAGTTTACTCAGTTTGGAAAAGTATACAAAATGTACGCAACAACACTGTTCTTACAGTGTACCAAGCTTGAGTTTAAACAGAAACTGGCATTTTTTGTAATCGATTGTAAAAATTATTTCGATCTTGTACAATTTTATCATCGCAATCGTTTCACTTATTCATACACTCACGTGATTACGTTTGGTGCAGGTTTGGTCCCCGCGAATCGTCACAAAGCAGCTGTTGTTGAAATTAATATACCATTTGCCCGTGTGGAAATTGCGTTAGGGCTTTGATAAGGCCCCTGTTAATTTTCCCTAACTTTGTTTGGGCCCTAATGTGGAAGCCCAATAAGAACCCTTTAAGGCCGGTCACGCTTTTTTACTGAGGGCCCTTAGAGGCTAAATAATCAGGGCCTTGATAATTGCCTTATGAAATCCCTTATATTCCCCTAAGATGGCCCTATTATTCCCAGGAATATACCCGCTTTTTTGGGTGTGTGTGTGTGGATGTATATACGAAATTAAATAGAATTTAATTTATTTATTAATACATATTAATGACTCGATTGACATAAATATTTAAGTAAAGTAGACTTATAGTGACTTAATAATACGACTATATAACTTAATAATAAAAATATTAGACTTATCATATATATAAATAGTTGACCTCGTTTTCATCAATAAGATAAATGATAAGTCTAATATTTTTATTATTAAGTTATATAGTCGTATTATTAAGTCACTATAAGTCTACTTTACGTAAATATTCATGTCAATCGAGTCATTAATATGTATTAATAAATACCTGTTTTCAATCTCATCTTCTTTGACTTTCTTTCTTCGAATTCATCTCTCGAATTTATATCCTATACCTATATATGTGACTCAAAAATAATAAGACTGTTAATTTCAGACATTTCATACAGCATCGCTATATTGATTACGATTCTAAGAACTGGGTGAAGAGCATCTTGGATTAGTTAAGTTAAGCTCTCTGGAAGAGACAAGGAGTCAAATAACTGAAATTTTACATTATGATACATTTATTACAGGCCATTATCTTTACAATTTTAATCATCGGTAAGATAATTCATGTTGCTACAAATATACATGTAATCTAACACACACCTATGTAATTGTAATATTTATATATATAATAAAATAAAAATTTAATAAAAAAAGACTAAAAATTATAAGTATTTGGCATTTATATTGCAAACTATTATGTTTAAATACTAAAAAGAACCCATGTGGGAATAGCATACATCGGACCAGAATTAGATATTGGCAAGGTACAGATCCCGTACCGAAAAACAGATTTCACATTTCGGTACTAGTCTAGTACAAGACCAGTGTTAAAACAATAACGTTTTGGTATTAGCCCATTATCTGAATCAGTATTGAATAATGGTACCAAAACGGTGTAATGCCGGTGAATTTAAGGTACCATGTCCGTACTGGAATTGGCAAAAAGAGAGCATTGAATGCCAGTACTGAGACGGTATAATGCCGGTAAATTTATGGTACTATGTCAGTACAAAAATTAGCAAAAGGAGAGTGTCGAATGCCAGTACCGAGACGGTGTAATGCCGGTAAATTTAAGGTACCATGCCCGTACTGGAATTGGCAAAAAGAGAGCATTGAATGCTAGTACCGAGACGGCGTAATTCCGGTAAACTTATGGTACTGTGTCTGTACAAAAATTGGCAAAAGGAGAGAGTCGAATGCCAGTATCGAGACGGTGTAATGCTGATAAAGGCTGCGTTTCAATATTCACTGCCAGTACTGAAAATCTATAGTTTATGTCAGTACACTATAGATTTTCAGTACTGGCAGTGAATATCGGAACGCAACCAAAGTTAAGGTACCGTGCCTGTACTGGAATTGGCAAAAGGAGAGCGTCGAATGCCAGTACCGAGATGGTATAACGCCGATAAGTTTAAGGTATCTTGCCCGTACTTGAATTGACAAAAGAACAACGTCTTCTTAATTAATATACATCATAAAAGGCTCTTCCATAAAAGATTTCCTTCTAATGAAGTTCAGGCAAGATTAGATGAAGATAATTACCGACCAACGCATCTCTTTTGTGTAGGTAAAAAACTTCTATATCTATTTTATGCGAAGCATTAAAAACAATACCATTTTACTTTTATTAAACAGAGGGATAGAGAAAGGGAAAGAGAGAGTAAAATATAACCTATAATGAGGAAATATCTAATGTTTATTAAAAAATATATAAAAATATATGGTTTAAATCTATGAAATATGGATTTAATAATTATTATTTGATAAAAAATTTATATTATATTTATTGTATAATTAATATTTGATAATTTAGGTTCCTATATTAATTGATATATTTTATAATGTATAAATTAAAAATTATTTATTAGATATCCTCATCAGTAAGTTTGGGACTAAGGAAGAAAAAGAAATTAATTCTTCCATGAGCCGTTGGTTTTCGGGAGCAGTAGATCGATGCGGAGGTCGCAAAGAAAGAGAGAACAGTGACAAAACAAACACTGTTAGAAGTGGTGTGTGAATATCACACACTATATCGCGTGTGATATGTGTCCGCCGTTTTAAGATGTCTGTAAATGTGTTACTTTTTCACGCACGAATATATGTTTGATTATATTAGCGTGTGTGACTTGTCAAACAGCTGGAGATGTGTAACTTAATTATATGTGTGATTTTTAATGCGCCTATAAATGTGTGAAAAAGGGTCGCAGCTACTTTTATACAAATGCTCTGTTAGAAGTAGTGTGTGAATATCACACACTTTATTGCGTGTGATGTGTGTCCGCCGTTTTAAGACGTCTGTAAGTGTGTTATTTTTTCACGCACGAATAGATGTTTGATTATATTAGCGTGTGTGACTTGTCAAACAGCTGGAGATGTGTAACTTAATTATGTGTTTGATTTTTAGTGCGCCTATAAATGTGTGAAAAAGGGTCGCAGCCATTTTTACACACATGCATATGTGTAATTCGGTTATTTTTTATTTAATTTAAATAAAAATATTTAATTCTATAAATAAATATGTGTATTATATTAAGTAAATAAGCTATTGGCAACAATCTAAATAATTATTTTTTTTAATCTAAATATTTTTTTCTCAATGTAGGTATTTGAAAAAAAGATTAATTATAAAAAAAAGATTAATTAAAAGATTAATTAAAAGATTAATTAGAAGATTAATTATCCCATATTATTACAATTAATATTTAAAATTGATACCAATCTTCGATATTGTTGCAGTATTGAGAATCAGTACTGATTTATGGTACTGTTACAGTATAGGGAATCAGTACTGATTTTTGGTACTGTTGTAGTACTGGATATTGGTATACAGATATACAATACTGTTACTGTAATGGGAATTGGTTTTAATTTTTGGTACAGTTACGGTACTGAGAATCAGTACTGATTTAATACTGTTACAATAGTGGAAATTAGTACTGCAGCAATACCGGAATCTTGTACCGCAGTAGTACTGTAATTTGAGTCTTGGCCCAATTCTATATCATCCCAGTATATTAACAGTATCGCATCTGTACTGGCACCTAGTACAGTGCCAATACTCACAATCAGTATTAGAAATCGGTACTGGGCCATTATCTCGCCAGTAGCTATTTCCCACATGGGAATAGAATTACATAATAATTAGAATTGCAATTACTCTTCTTGTAATTTATAATGATACTTGTAGTAAATAATTAAATTATAAATAAAATTAAACAAAAAATTAAAAATATATTATAAAGAAATTTTATTCTTAACAATATTAATATAACAGTTGTTATATGTATATGATTATACATTGGCAAATTTTTCTCATTACCTCAAACTTCACTTTTCATAAAAAATGCAAAAAAGAGGGGAAAATACAAAAATAATCTTTTCAATTATTTTTAGAGATTCTCCTTTTTACTATTTTTCTTGTATATGTATGTATGTGGAATTTATTGCATTTCCCCGTAGGGTTTACAATCTTTTACAAATCGGCGTTTTAAAGGGACGTACCCAACCCTGTACACACCAATCCTTCAACCCGACCTGACCATTGAACGGCCTTACAATAACACTTTTTCCCTTCCCTTAACCCCCACCCCCTTTATCCCTTCCCCTTTTTCCTTCGCCTCTTCATCCGTCTCCTTCCGTTTCCTTCCTTCCTGCCTCGACTCTTCCGACCTGCCTACTTCTTCGCTTCATCCGCGCCCATGAGGAGCTTCTCCTCCAACTCTTTCGATATCTCCTCCTCTGCCGATATCCTCTCCCTCCTGCTCTCCTCCGATCTCCCTCCACATCTCCCCCCTCTCTCCACTCTCTCTCTTATCCTCGCCTCCACCGTTTTGTCCTCGTCTATTTTTACCCTTATCCTGTTTCCCGCTTTCCTTCTTGCCTCCAGAACCCTCCGCTTCTCCTCCTCATTCCCCAGCCTGACTAGCAACGTCAGCCAATCCCCCCTCGTACCTACCACCCTCACCTCTCTTACCTCCGCCTTCACCACCAGTCCTTCCTCAAACAGCTCCTTCACCTTCTCCGCATTCGGTTCCTCTCCCACCCACCTCTCCTTCTCGATCCTTATTATGACGCTCCTCCTTCTCATCTCGTCTTCTCTTCTCTCACCCTCCTCTGCCCACCATTTCTTCTTCCCCGTCATTCCTTTGCCTTCCTCACCCTCCTCTCTCTTCCTTTTTCCCCCGCCTTGCTCCATTCTTTCTACCTTTACCTTCAACCTCTTCACCTCCTCCTTCAGTTCCTCTATCATCTCCTCTTTCCTTTTCCGGTCCTCTTTCACCTCCCTTAGCAGCTTCGTCATTTTCTCCTCCACCACCTTCTCCACCACCTCCTTCCCGGTAATACACCTTCCTTCCATCCTGGCTTATCTAAAACACGCATAGGTTATCTAAACACGTACGCTTAATTCCTCTCCCCTCCCTTCCTCTTCCATCCTCTCCCTCCCTCCTCTCTCCTTCCAATCACTCGCTCTTACCTCTTTCGCTTCACTTTAACCTTTTATTTAACCTTCCCCCTTAACCTTCCGCAAAACCTTCCCGATCCTTCTGTGCACTCCGCTTGCTTGCTGTTTATCCCTTCCTTCGACCTACCTGCTCCTTTCCTGCTCCGTTCGACTCCTTCCTTCCCTCTTACGTTGCCCTTACTCTCGACCGTTCGATCCATCGATCTATCGCGACGACTCGTTGCACCGTTCTACACCTGCTGCGCCACCATCGACAATCTCTCCGTCTCGCGTCAGCTCGATCGATCTCCCGATCGATACTCCATGCTGCCAACTCGCTCACTTCCCTCCTCGTGTATCCTGGACTGCTACCTCCGTTCCTTCCATCCCGCCCTTCTCTCTAACCTCAATTTTCGCTTGCCTCTTCACCCACGATTCCCGCCTCCTCCAGACCACCGTCCGTTTCCCCTCCAATCTCCCGTCTTCTTTTCGCACTTCCCTATCTATTCCCTTCCTCCAGCACCTTCCTCACCTCCTAAATATCCACCTTCACCTCCTTTCCTCTACTACCACCTACCCGCCTGTTCCCCCGCCGCGGGCTACGGGGGAACTCCCTATTTTTCTTGTATATATATATATATATATATATATATATATATATATATATATATATACAAACAGAGATTATACAGAAGAAGAAAAACATGTATGGACATATTTAGTATATAATTATGTTTTTATATGAAAAAATTTTTACCGGGAATGAGTCATTTGATAATATTTGAGAGAATTGATTGCATTCATAGGAAAGGGAACTTCCAAGGATATTGTGAGTAATGCCAACAATGACAAAAGTAATACAGAAATAAGGGATGTCTCCAATCAAGAGTTTAGCTCTGATTCTGATACTCAGAATGAAAATGTATTGCTTAGAAGAGATGATCGATCAAGCATGACTGATTTTAATGAACTATCAACATCAACTCCGGCAGAAATCATAGAGCTTCGTGAATGGGCAATTAACACCAGCATCAGTCATAAACACTTAGATCAATTATTGAATATTTTCAGGAAAAGATTACTTCCCGACTTACCAAAGACAGCCAAAACTTTTTTAGGCACCTCACATGCAACATATGATATTCGAATCATGGAAAATTGTTCCACGGATAAAGAACCTGGAGAATTCGTCTATTTTGGAATTGCACGAGGATTAGAAAATTGTCTGGCTGACTTCCACGAAGGGGATATTAACTTAATCATCAACATAGACGGAGTACCATTATCAAAGTCTGGAAAAACAGGATTTTGGTCACTTTTATGTAAAATTTTCTATGATCCTGATGTGTATGAGCCGTTTGAAGTTGCCATCTACAGTAGACCTAGTAAACCGAAGAGATTGGACGATTATCTTCAAGATTTTATAAAGGAATTAAATGATCTTTGTGAAAAAGGATTCAGATCAAATGATAAAGTATTCAAGGTTTATTTAAAAGCCATTTTTGCTGATACTCCAGCTCGCTCTTTTTGTAAAGGAACGAAAGGGCATGGTGGCTACAGTGCATGCGAACGGTGTACCGTCTATGGAAAAGTAATTAAAGTGGGTAAAACAAATAAAACACAAATAGTTTATCCGGATATTATCGCATAGAAACATGTCGCGATCGCGCTCGTTTAACGTTCGCGTCACGGGTGCGAACCAACAAGAACTTTGTGACAAGATTAAGCTTTATGAACGAGGATCTGATTGGCTTATCGGAAGTGAGGAGCCGGTATGCGTGGACGGATTGGGCGTTGCAGAAATTATGTTCGGTTTCAAAAACGCAAGACAACTCGGGAGTTGATCATCCAAAACGAACTAATACGTCTTTTCGAGAGAGAATGGATCCAGAACACCATATTGGAAATTCGCCTTTAGAGCTGATAAAGCCAAAAATCGATATGACTAGCATTCTTGCATTAGATTTTATGCATTTAGGCTGCCTTGGAGCCACTAAAAAGATATTAGAATTGTTAATAATTGGACCATCAAAAGTCCGATTAAATTTAAGAAGTAGACAAGAACTTTCTCGCAGAATGTTGTCTTTAAAAGCACAAATGCCAAAAGAATTTCAAAGAAAACCGAGGTCACAGTTAATTGTCTCCTTAAATGGAAAGCCACCGAATTTAGATTCTTTCTTTTATATTGCGGCCCCATTGTTTTGAAAAATTTAATATCCAGTCAATTGTACAATCATTTTCTACTACTTCATACTAGCTTCAGGATTTTGTGCAGTAAAACATTGATTTCGCGTTACAAAGAAAAAGCGAGACGATATTTGAAGATATTTGTATTATCACTGCCGATTTTGTATGGTGAGCAAGCTCAAGTTATCAACATGCACAATCTTGGTCACATTGTCGATGACGTAGTTAATTTTGGTTGCGACTTGAACAAAATTAATTGCTTTCCATTTGAAAACCATCTTCGAAAAATGAAAAATTTAATTAGAACTCCCAATCAACCCTTGGCGCAATTCTGTCGCAGGCAGCATGAAAGAAACATTCTTTTTCGTAGGCCGAAAGAAATTCCCTCTAGACTGCAGATAATTGATTATAAGGTTCTTGAAGAGGGAAAAATAATGGTAAAAACATTGATCCTTAATACTTCCACTGTTATTAGTACTAACATTCCAGATAACGTTGTGTTTTTGAGCAATGGATATGTAGCAAAAATTAAAAAAATTTTTGGATAAATTGAATCTCAAGACTCTCTGTTTATTGAAGCAAAAGCCTGGAAAACAAAAACAGATGCATTTACTTATCCGACACAGTCACGTAAAGTCCATGTATGGAAAATTGAAACAAAGACTTCCGTGGATGTTGTTTGCCCAATAATAAATATCGAACAAAAATTAGTTGCATTAAAACTGTCAAACCAACCTAATGGAAGAGTTCACACATATGTACTGGCATTACTTCATGCATAGTAGAATATAATAATAATATTATATTTAAATGTTTAAAAAAATTTTTTTAATGTATGAAAAATTAAAATTGTTTTACGTTGATCGAAATAACCTTGAAGAGTTTTCAATTTATTTACGCCCTGATGTTTCTTTTCTATCGAAATCCCGACTAGGTTTTAAAATAAATATAATCTCTATTTTAATAATCGCTACCTTGATCAAGTCCCACCAAGGCCCTTATTGGGTTTCCTTATTCAGGCCACACATTAATTGAGCTACCCAAAACTGATATCGCCCTACTGGGACCTAGCCTGGCAATAATGTGGAAATCCTTATTAGGGAACCCACGTTTAAGCCCTTAAAGGCCCCGAAGCTTATTAAGGATGCTTTAACAATTTTCCACACGGGAGGCAATGAACACGTACATAAAAAGGTTCCGAGAAAAGTTCTCGAGAAAGTACTCTCGAACAAAAACAATGGAGGATGTTTTTTGCGGCTTATGATCACATCTGATCCATAATATCTAGTTTGCAAAAATTGCCACAAAAAAATTAAAAACTATTACCAGTTGCTGTACAAATATTGATTTCACCAAACATTCAAGCTGCAGAAGAAAGACAAACGCAATGTCCAACAAACTCTGACATGTTTGATGAAAATTCAGATACTGACGGAGATGGGTGTGTGAAGTTCGCACAACTACTTTACAATTTTTTAGTTCTGATTTGAGTTTCAGCTTCTTTTCGAAAAGTATAAGAGTATTTTTGAGTCGTTCTTTTGACTCTGTACGGCACGGGCATGCCTCTAATGTTTATATCTCCTGACTACATAGTTTAACGATGATAATAAGTTCCAAAACCTGACGCGCAATTCATTCATTGCTAAATAACTTATAACTTGATAAGGACCCAAAGTAGAGGTCGAAACGTCGTTGTATTAAGATTAAAATTATTGCCAGTTAGGCCGACGAATTCGTATCTTTTTATTATTTTATCACTGGCGAAGAATTATTTATTGATTAAGAGTATTTTTGTGTTTATAAAAAAAGTTCCGGCGATTAATACTTTGAAAAAGGCAATTAAAAAAGGGAATGCTAACTATGCTTCACACCCAACTTTAAGACCGAATAGTTCTGAATAGCTCATCTGAAGTATTTTGACGACTACTATAAACAGTTCCTGATAAAAGAAAAATTTTTTTATTTCTTTCAAAAAAAAAAAAAAAGAAAAATTAGATTTAAAGTCAGAATAGTTCTAAGTAGCTCATTTGATTCCTTTCAAAAAGTTCTCGAGTTCCTGATAAGTAAAAAAACTGCAAAACCTTACAATTGTTTTAAAAAATCATCATCAAAACGCAAATGACATTCACGGCAGACCTTCAAAGTCGAATATCCTCTTAAAACTCCCATCAAAACGCCTGCACTACCACTAACTACTCTACCACTAACTAGTGGCAATCCGGCCACTAGTTAAAAAGATATTCGAAGATGTAACGGATAAAATTCGACTAAGCCCCGTTTTACACGTATCCGACACTGGACTACTGACGCCGCGTATCCGATCGCGAAGTGTATGGATTAATATGTGAGAATTTATACGTTTGTCCGATAGCCGATTTGTGAAAACAAAGAAAATCGATCGGATACCCTGCATCGGTAGTCCGGTGCCGGATACCTATGTGTGAAACGAGTCTAAATCTTTCTGTCCGTAAACGGTACGGGCACGGCACGGTTATGTCTAAATCGACCTTAAATCGAAGATATATTCACGGAGGGAGTTCGTTATACGAGTAATATTGATATGAATCTCGCAGCATCGATATATACGCGTATAATCGATTAAAGATGCAACGATAAGATTATCGTAAACAATATCAACGAGTAAAACGCATAATTTAATGCATCGAGTACAGACATTCATGGCGTATTAAAGTTGCAGAAAGTTACGTGCAACGTGCGTAGCTTTCTTTCATTTAAAAAAGAAATGTATAATTTTATGAAATAATGAGAAATTCTTTTTCTATACGGCTTATTCACTGCAAATCCAAGTGTGTTATTTTAACTAAAGCTCTTCTTACACATTTCTTGTCGTTTTGAATGATGCCATTTAGCACGGTTGAACATATTAATACGATTAAACGTTGATATAACACGCAACAAAACATGTAAAACGAGCTTCAGTTAAAAGGTGTCACTTTTAAACATTTGTGCGTGTAAAAATAACACATTTGGATTTACGGTGTATGATAAAACGGCTTGCAATTACAATTAATTACAAAGTATTCTATACATATAATCATTAATTTATATACTCTATATAAATCAAAATGGTATAGTTACTATAGTTGTCTCTACACTATTAAATATTAAAAGATAAAATTTAACCCAATAATTTGAGTTAAATAATATTTTGTTGTTTTTATTACTATGTGTGTCAAAATTTATTACTTTAACACAAAAAAATGTTATTTTAACCCATTAATTAGTCAAATTAATAAATTAACATTGTTTTAGTTAAATTAACGACATATCGAGTAGCAGTAGCGACTTATAAGAATGGTTAAAAATAGCTTAAGGCTCCTGGTCCCTGAGCCGAGAACTCCGCGTTGACGGTGGCGACGTGTACCGTCACGGTAGAAATAAGAACTCTCTCCAATGGAGAATTCTGTTCTCTCTGACATGTTGACAACCTATTTTGTCCTGCATTTAATTTCTTTATAATTCGCTCTGTACTTGTGCTATAACGTTGAATGTATTCGTGAAACTCGTAAAATTGACCGAGAAGTAAGATTTGCAAGAAATACATATGCGGAAGGAACATTCTCCACTCCTTTCGATAGTCGTCAAACGGCTTGTTTTTCCGTGTGTTTAGGCTTCGTTTTATGGCTGTTTGTTTATTGTCGAGGGAAAAGGATAGTTTTCGGTCAATTTTAGAAGTGTTCTGAAACGATCTATAGTGATTTTTTATTGAAATGTCTTTTTATTTCGGAATAAAACGCAGGACAAAATAGGGTAATTTCTCGCCTCGATAGCAAGAAATTCAATATGGCCGCGGTAACTACCCAGGAGCCTTAAAAAAGAAATGTATAATTTTATGAAATAATGAGAAATTCTTTTTCTATACAGCTAATTCACTGCAAATCCAAGTGTGTTAATAACTAAAGCTCTTTTTACACATTTCTTACACATTTTTGTCGTTTTGAATGATGCCATTTAACACGGTTGAACATATTAATACGATTAAATGTGTTGATTTAACACGCAACAAAACATGTAAAACGAGCTTCAGTCAAATGTGTCATTTTTAAACATTTATGTAGAAATAACACAATTGGATTTACTGTGTATGATAAAACGGCTTGCAATTACAATTAATTTCAAAGTATTCTATACATATAATCATTAGTCTACACACTTTATATAAATAAAAAATAGTATAGTTACTATAGTTGTCCACGCTATTAAATATTAAAAGATAAAATTTAAACCAATACCTTGAGTTAAATAACATTTTGTTCTTTTTAATTACCATGTGTGTCAAAATTTATTATTTTAACACAAAGAATAGTATTTTAACTCCATTGATTAGTCCAATTAATAACTAAATTAACATTGTTTTAGTTAAATTAACGACATATCGAGTAGCAGTAGCGACTTATAAGAATGGTTCGAAACAGCTTAAATTGAATATGTAATTTGACACTACAAATTTAACAGTATATATGCGACAAAGCTTATACAGTGTTTTCGAACAAAATGACTGTATATTACTTTCGATAGTGTTCTAGGACGAATCTCATAGTGTTGTAATTTTTAATTCAATGTGGGTGAATCTTTCTGATATACTGTTTACAGATGAATTTTTTCTTTCTTCCTCTCCTGCGGTCGATCTTTCCGGGATAATCATAAGAACTGAATCGTGCAGATTCGCCTTTACGTATGACGAGTGAGGCGTATCATCAGCACCCGCTCGGCGAACGGGCGGAGATGGCCTTACTTCGCGTGGCCATAATACTAGAAACGAGTTCACGCCGGTGAAACTGGAAACGATCAGTCAGATTACGTGATCGGAGGCACTGCTGGCCGTGTACCGGACCCGCGGGCGAGCGACCGGTCGCTCGCCGATCCGCGTTAAGTACACGATCGCGTATGTACGTACTCGTTCTCTCGGACATACTACCGGTAATCACGCTGGCCACTGCAGCCTCGTTCCCGTCCGTGTTGCAAACAGTGGCAAGACTACTACCTTTTGTAAATTGTGGCAGAAAGAAACGCGAAAAAAGTGGCGAATCCGAAGATTCAAGTGGCCTGAAAACTACGCTGGTGCAAGCACTGTCGTATTGTATCGGAAGAGTCAGGCTATCTTAGGCCCTTGATTCTCTGCACGAGTCTCTTTGGGCCTGGGGTCAGAGTCAGTTACTGGTCTGGTGATGCGAATATATAGCCTTTCCCAGTCAAGTCATGCGCCAACCTCCCAGTGGTCTCGCTGGAGCGCTGCAATGGGGCTGTTCCGATTCAGTACGGCTCGGTCGCAAGATCTGATGTCGGCTGGCCAGCGCGCTCTGCAGTAACCAAGTGGCGTCAATGGCGATCTGACTGCGCCTTTAACAGCCTGTAATGATACGGGCCCAAGTACCGCTGGTGAATTGTGGAGCCAAGGAAGGGCACGGTTATCTGAGAAGCTCTCGGCTGTCAATCCGTTTGCTCCCCAACACACAGTAAATATGAAGAAGCCAAGAATAAATCTTCACGCCCGGGTTCTCGGATGGTCCAAACACTGCACGCACGATGCGAGATTAGATGACTCGGCTAGTGCGGGGACACCCAGTAACTGCGTAGCTGTCTCCTCGAGAGTAGGCGCTAGTTATCGAGTATAGAAACATTACGCCTCTTGACGCACGAGACTCATACCACGAGTAGCCGTGGCCCCTAATAGCCTTTTTCTTCTTCTTCGTAAATTTTATGGCACCTAATCCTCCTCAGGATCACATAACGGCCAAGAAACACGTCCGAACATGTCCACGGTCTCGACAAGACTTGCCTCCAGTAGCCGTGTCAAATTAAAATTGAAATAAATAGTAAAAAGTTATTTCGTGAATGGATATCCATCTCAAACGCAGTGCACGGGCACTGCGTTTCAAGCATGCCCGGCGCCGGGGATCGACTCGCAACGGTGGCGGGATTCACGTCCGCTTCTCCCACGTTGCAAGGCCGGCCAACTTCGACTCCCCGGCTAAAGTAAAAGATAATCGCATGCTTTAATGGGCTTGGAACCCTTAAAGGGAGGTCGTTCGGCACCAACACGTGAGACAACTATGTGTCCATGAACCTTTTGTCCTTTCTGCCATGATTCACAAAAGGTAATATATAAGGTGTTTCGTACTCGACCGGATTCAGCGGAGCGCGATTGATGCCGGCACCACTCAGAAAGAGTGCGAAACGAGGGAGGGGACGGTGGATGAAAGAACGACTTTCGCTATCGCAATTAATTTGCACCGGGAACTCTTGGTAAATTTCACAAACACTGTCGTGTTTCGAATCGCTCGGATATCTTGATGCGTCGGTAGTCTGCCGCATACGCGAGACGGAGATCTTGCCGAGCATCGACTTGACGCCCTTACGACGGAAATCTTGAGGTCGAGGAAATCTTGTTCGCGAGGCAGACGCCGAGCACAAACGCGACACGATGCAAGAGATTCGAGGCGAGCTCGTTTGATGAGCTCGATGATCACTTTCGTATAGAATGTACAGTCTTTTGCCACTCACGCACTTGTTGATTGGGCGGCGATGCCGCGCATGAATCGGTGGAGAAGACCACGCACACGAATGTTTGCGTTATGCCGAGATGACTTGATTCTGATACGTGCAAGACGAATCTGACCCGCGATCGTTCTCTGCCGCCGGGAGGATATTCGAGGGACGGAAACGAAGGCGAGATCCGGAACGCGGCGCTCTCTGATTGATCCGACGATTGATGGAGTTGCGCTGTGGGCACAATTTTCGCGAACAAAGACACTGCGCGTGTCAGGAGTTACTCCGATTCTCGACAATACCGGCATGCGCGCACCTGTACGTGGGGCGGCATCGACGCGTGATCGACCACGCGGGACGGCGTAATCGACAACCCCGTGCGGATCGAATCCGTGCCGCGAGAATGACAGCAGGCACGTAGCAGTCAGTCTCGCAGCCCAATTACAGAGATATGTTCGATCCTTAACGTAAGGTAACAAATAACGTTCATATGATAATTTTAAATGCCATAATCAGACTATTCTACTGAGTCAGTTAAAATAAATATTAACTCATTACGCGTTGTTGATCCATTTATCGTAACTTTTTCTTTCTTTAAAAATGTTCAGATACTGTCTGTTCCTTTTCCGGGTAATCTCAGCATAGACATCCTGAACTTCTTCAAGCTTCTCAATATATATTATACATATTTGCCTTTCCGCTGAATCTCGATCAGTCGAACTCAAGATATTAAAATTCTCTAATGATTCGATAATATTTCAACAACGTTTAGATGAAGAAATTATTAGATTAATGCGTAATACAAATGGCAACAACTGGCTTCTTTAATGACTACGTTTACACGGCAGCTTATAAGCCGAAGTTATAACTGCCGTATACTATCCGATCCAAAACTTTTCTTCTTTTTATCAATATAATTACTTAAATATGAGCCTCTTTCATACTCTAAACATTTGAATTAATCTCCTTTGATATATACATACTAGAATGTGTAGTTTAAAATCAAAAGAAGCTCTTATTTAAATGATTATTATGATCAAAAGAAGAAACGTTTTGGATCGGATAGTATACGGCAGTTATAACTTCGGCTTATAAGCCGCCGTGTAAACGTAGTCTATGTACATTTTACATTAGTGATATATATCAGCGATATTTAGAACCTGATAAAAATATGTGCACGGAAAGAACGGTTTTGCTGAAGTATCTAAAAATTTAGCTAGATATACAGATCTTAAAATAATTTTGTTACACCATTAAAATGATTATAGTAAGTCGCTGAAATATGATAATTCTGTAAAAAATTTTGACATTTTAGCAATTAGTTTAAGTTCTACATAAGTATTTTGAAGGACCAACAAAATTGTTCTCAGATCTGTATCTATAGCTAAATTTTTAGATACTTCAGCAAAACCGTTCTTTCCGTGTACAGCATACGGTTTTTTAAATAAAAATATGAATTATATCGATTTCTTCGTTGCTATGCAGCGCAGCAGCACAGCGCTGTTTATTAACCCTAGGAATGCACAGTGAAGTCTCCAAGACCCCAGCCCAGCTTCCTTTTTTCGCGTTCCTAAACTTTTGTCCCATA
Organism: Temnothorax rugatulus; assembly: GCA_035220575.1. Classification (NCBI taxonomy): domain Eukaryota; kingdom Metazoa; phylum Arthropoda; class Insecta; order Hymenoptera; family Formicidae; genus Temnothorax; species Temnothorax rugatulus. The sequence goes on along the minus strand of JASTWL010000227.1, from coordinate 249,891 downwards.
TATTCTTTTCCCTTTACTCGTATATCTCGTAACTTAAATTCTATCGACTTTTATACATTATGACAAAATAAGACTGTGTGTACCTAGGGTTAAAATAGATAACATGCAATTTATTCACACTCATGTACAAAGTAACGTCGACCACGCAGAAATTATTGATAATGATAGTACGGGTACAAAATTCGGTTTTGTGAAGCGCAAACGAATGCCAGAGACTTGCAGAGTTTCTTATTCACGCATCATGGAAATGCACGCCCTTAATCTACATATATGAAAAGAACGGTTTTCCTGAAGTATCTAAAAATTTAACTAGATACAGTTTGAAAATAATTTTGTTGCACTATTAAAAATTATAGTAGGACGCTGAAGCATGATAATAATGCTGTAAAAAATTTTGATATTTTAGTAATCAGTTTGAATGTTTTACAATTATTTTGATGATGCAACAAAATTATTTTCCGATCTGTATATAGCTAAATTTTTAAATACGTCAACAAAACCGTTCTTTCCGTGCACCATTCTTTTGTACACCCTTTACAAATATAGAGAGGATATCGAAAAATAAAAATGCGTTAAGTCATTACAATGTTAAATTTACGTAAAAATCCATGTACACGGGAGATCTCGAGATTTTTAGAGTCTCCTTTTTTCCTTCTCTGCGGCAATGAAAGTTCACGTTTTCACGCCAAATGGCGTGTTACGATATCGTATTGAAACTTATAATAAACGACCGTTCCGGCCAAACAGATTCGGCCGAACTTCAACCGATGATATAATGTGCGCCTTTAATTTTCAAAAGAAAAATACATAATTATACTCAATGTATACAAAATAAAAATTAATAGACATTTAACTTGTACACATTATTTATCAAGCATCATTTAACCGATAAGCTTAAAGATGTGCAATTAATTATATGGATTCAATTTTAATTGTCATATACAAATCATGTAATTCTCTAATGAAAATTCGAACAACTAATTCCACTTAAAAATGATTAAATGTCTAATCCAAAATCTAAATTTGTAGAATATAAAGTTTATCTTTATTTTGCATACAATAGAAAAAAGAAAATATCTTATTAATTATTTCGACTCGAGCGGAGGGAAATAATTTAATTTTTAGATCCAATTAAGGTATGAAGGTACCAACACCTGGACACTTAAGACTAGGTAAATGTACCAATGCCTGAACACGTACCTATGTCTGGATACCTTTAAAAAAATATAAATTTATGGAAATAAACGTTTGGATACCATAACTAAAGTTTCAAACTACAAGAAAAAATATTTTTATCTTTGATTTTAATTCGCGTTATACTTATAAATAATAAAGATGTCCAGATATAGTACATGTCCGGGTATTGGTACTTTTAACTTAATTTCTAAATGTTGATCAAGACATAATATATTAACTTCTTAATGGCTAGTTAAGAAGATATTCGACTTCGAAGATGCATTGCGTGAAATTCGACTGTCTGCATTTTTTGTTTTTTTTTTTTGTTTTTTTTTTTTTGTTTTTTTTTTGCTTTTTGTGTTTTTTCGTTGGTTATGTTGTTTTTATTTTTTTTTATTTTTTGTTTTTTTGTTTTTTGTTTTGTTTTTTCGTTATTTTTACTTGTCTTTTTTGTTTGTTTTTTCTTGTTTTTTCTTAAGTGTTTTAGACGTTCTGATAAGAGTTCCGTTTTTTAGTAAAACCAAGTAATTCTGAAAGGAATTTCTATGATCGAAAACGATCCGGTCACTAGTTAAGAAGATATTCGACTTCGAAGGTCTGTCGTGAATGTCATTTGCGTTTTGATAATGATTATTAAAAACAATTCTAAGGTTTTGGAATTTTTTACTTATCAGGAACTCTAGAACTTTTCGAAAGAAATCAAAATGAGCTACTTAGAACTATTCTTTTTTGTTTTTTTTTTGTTTTTTGAAAAAAATAAAAAGTTTTTTCTTTCATCAGGAATTCTAGTCATTAAAATTCTTCAGATGTGCTATTCAGTACTATTCGGTCTTAAAGTTGAAGTATAGGAGTATTTTTATGTTATAAAAAGAGTGCCGGCGATTAACACTATGAAAAAGGCAATTAAAAAATGGGGTGCTAACTTCACACAGCCGACAAAAATTCTGATAATAAAATTTAAATAACAAATTTTATAAATTTTGTAATCTTTTTTATTTTAACTATTCCAATGTTAATCAATTTTTAATTTAATAAACACTAATTTAATAAACTAGACCACAAATTATGCCGAGAAAGCCGTTTGCCGAATGGAAGAACACTGTGCTCCCCGAAAAAAAAAACCAAAAAGCCAAAAAAATTCTTGACACGAAAAAGTATGATTATAATCAGAATGTCGGTAATTTTGTGATATACGTTGATGACGACGAGAAACGTGGTAACAACGAGAAAAATGAGGAGATATGCTGCAAGGAATGCGCCAAGAAGCCCGAGAAGAAAAAGACGGCGACAAGAGCTTTGGAGGAGCAGATTGAGAAGTTCAAAAAACAGGTGTCTATTTGTATAATGTATATATACATGCACAAATATGCAATATATGGCACATTAGACTTGGATGAGGAACTCGAAGAACATTATATGTCAAATCTATGAGAAGAAGTTGAACGCAAAATGTTGGCCTGTATATCATCCTCAGTCCTATTACTCGTGTCCGAGCGTGGTGACTTCTCTTCATATACATGTGTTGCGCGCCTAGATTATACACATTGTATATTATGCTCAAGGACGAACTGTCCGATAAGCTATCGCTTGTCAGCAAGCTCAAAGATTGTATCAAGCAGCAGTTTACTCTGACGCTATTGATTCAGGGACCGAAAATTATAGCCTCTGCTCTATTACCGATAGGGCAAATGTCTGAAGATACCCAAGAGGCAATGAACAAGTACATAAAAAGGTTGCGAGAAGTCTTCTCGAGAAAGTGCTCTCGAACAAAAACAATGGACATTCTCTCGAGTTACTCGAGAGCTTCTACATCAGTTAGTCTTGACTCGACACCCGACCGAGACAGATCGAAGCTTTATAATGTCGGAGAAAAAAGAGTGGATGTTCCAAAATAATGCTGTGCAAAAATTACAGCATTTAAGTGCACGTTGTGCCGTGATTTATTTCATGATGAAATAAGTGCTCGTGATCATTTATCTAAGAAGATAAATGATCTATTTATCATAATTTAAGATCGACAATAAACCAACCATCGAATGAGCCAACTACTGCAGCTACTATTCCAACTATTAATCAACCACAGTCAAGGTAAATAATTTAAACATTTATAAGCCCACAAAACTTAACCCTTCGCAGAACACATTTAATTCTGCTACTTTCGTCGTAGACCTGGGTCTTTTATGCTTAGTTAAGATTTTTAAGCTGTAAGTCCCGATCTATAATAAGTGTTTTAAGCCCTAAACCTTAAGAAATTGTTTAATCACAGTTAATCACAATTTGAGAAGAATAATTGACTGTGATTGGTCAATTTCTTAGAGCTTAGGGCTTAAAATACCTATTGTAGACTGGGACTGATGGTGCCATAAAAAATCTGAAAAAATTCAAGTACTTTCAAAGGCTTTAAAAATCTATTTTTACCGTTATATATGCTTGATTCTTGTTTGGATTTTTTTTTTTTTTTTTTTGAGCGTAAAATCCCCGTAAAATTCGAAATTGAAATATCGAGTGCGTCTTGAAAGTCCCGCGTGTTCTGCGAAGGGTTAAAAATATAACGGCTTTGGCGAATCCGCAGCAGTAGTGCGATTCTGTAACTCATTATGCGTCGTTATGTGCTCATACCGACAGTTGCGCAGATATACTATATAATAAAAAACCTCAAAAAATAAGATAAAACAATTTAAATGAACAGGGCTGGCGAACAAGCAAGGTCTTTGTGCTCAAATTAATTATTATATTAAGCGAGTCTGCTGTATGCAGCCAGATATGTAAATGGTTTAGAATTTATATCGATGTAAGACTTTAGTATTTCTGTTGATTATTTAACTTCCGTTTAACGACCAAGGTTATAATTGTTTTTCACACTGTTAAAGGTCATGTTTAGGGCCGAAACGTTTGTATATGTATAAGTTTGGAATTTGTAATATAATAATTTAAGCACAAAGACCTTGCTTGTTCGCCAGCCCTGTTTATTTAAATTGTTTTATATTAAAACGAACATGATTGACTAATTGTTAATAACATGAGAAGAAGGCGTACGTGGCCAAGAGTGGACTTCTATTATTTACGATCTTCTACCCTTACAGAAATTTAACCCTCAATTAGCACACCTCGGTTGGGTCACCTCAAAAAGCACACTAGTGCGATTTGTGATTTTGACAACTTTTAACTGTCATATCTCAGTCATTTTTAATAAAAATTTATGTAAAATTTCCCTGGCAATCGAGTAGTGCACTTTTTTTTAGGAAAAAGAAATGATTTTTATATGAAAAATTGAAATATATAAAGTGGTGAACAAGAAAAAAGTGGTGCGAATTAGCACATGTGTGCTAATTGAGGGTTAATACTGTAAGTGATTATTTGGCTAGTGATTAATTACTTATTGAGTATTAAAAGCATTAAAAACAGTGCTTTTAATAAGTAAATAGTACTCAAAATAAGTAATTAATTATTAGCCAAATAATCACTTACAGTATTAAATTTCTACAAGGATATTTTTTATTTCTACAAGTAAATCTATTTTATCTATTTTATGTATTTTTTTTATAGACGTTCAGAGGGTTACGGCCTTTTTATAATGAAAAAAGCAATACGACATCTCGCACGGCGCACAGTGGGGCGATCTATCAGAAACCGGATATTGGACAAGAAAATGAAAAACGTATATAATTCAAATTTTGACCAGATTTTATGTTAATATATATCCTAAACTATAAATAAATGTGCTTATAAATGATTTTATCTCTTGTTCTTTCCTCAAAGCGATCTGATAAAGTATGAGACATTTTCGTGAATACTGAAATTCCAGTAATTCGATAGGTTACTTTCTAAAGACTCTGCCAAAAGCATAACTGCGAATATTAGTTAAGGCTCCTGTTCATTCACTGCAGCCATCTTGGATTGATGACGTCAGAAGCGAGAAAATCATGAAAATATATCATGAAAATTCTTACGATTTACACTAAAATAAAAATGCTTTTTAATAAAATACCATCTGTAAACGATAAAATAGATTTGTAAAATACACCGAAAATTCCCCTTTTATATGAGTAATCCACATTTGTCGAAGTGAATGTTGCCTAATCAAGAACGAAAACAAGCCGTTTGACAGCTGCCGAATTGAAATAAGTATTTGCTTGCACATATTAAATCACAATGAAGTGGATATCTTCGGTATATTTAACACTATCACAATAATTTTAAATGTAAAAACACTGCACTAAAATGAAGAATAACGCTGTAAATCGCAAAGATAATTTTGCTTTAACGTGTCATTTTTCACGTCTTTATAGTTCACAGTTTTGCCAAGTGTGACGCTGTCATGCGAAAACGCGGAGTTGGCCCGCGAGCCAGCAGGAGCCTTAAATGCCTATCAGAACTAATTTATTAGGTTTCAAAAAACACATTTCTTTAAGTTTTATGTCATTTAAGTACTATTATATATTAATAAATATACACGGCATATTCGACTATTAAAAAAATTCTTACTTCAATATTCAAACAGGAACATATTTGATAGGGCAGGTATCTAGTTTTTGAACATATATGGTTATTCATCCCCCTTCGTCCCCCTTTTATGAGAAAATTGACATCAAAGTTCACTCGACATGGTCGAACGTCGTCCACGAATAGCTCAGTGGACGACGTTCGACAGATTTCACGAGAAAGGTGCGTCTGTTTACAATCCATGGTCTACGCTCAAGTTCTTTAACAGTAAAAGACTAGAAAACTACTGGTACGAATCAGGTAGCCTAAACTTTCTCATTAACCAAATGCTAAGAAACCCTGATAGGTTTGACCTTAACCTCCCAATGGAAGCTACCATGAGAGCAGAACTTATGTACATAGGAAGCAGAAAGAAAATCAATTTAAAATCGCTGATATTTCAGACTGAATATGTAACCATTCATAAATATGATGAATCTACTGGTCTATATACATTAGATTTTCCTAACAAAGAAATAAGAGAGAATATGGAAGAGGTGAAATGGTTGTCTATTTTCTCATAAAAGAAAGACGAAGGGGGATGTATAATTCGTTTAAATATTGCTATTTTATAACGATTAATTACATGCATATTTTATAACAATTAATTACATCAATTAATATAATAGCAATACGATGAATATTATTGGATAAGTGTATTTGGAGTACCGCGCATTCTGTAAATCCGTGGGCCAATCAGATTGCTCTACGTTAATTATTCGTTCTCCTCGAGAGGGGAGGGGGAGGGGGAGGAGGAGGAAATAAAAACCAGCGGAGACAAGAACTTTTCGTCAGTCTTTCTCGATTAAAGACGCGCTCTGTAATTTCTTGTCAACGCCAAATTAAGCCTGGTTTTGATTTTTGCTTTATACAATTCACTTTGCATCCTTTTTAGGATACAGTGAGAATATATAGAAGATTATACTTTAACACACTGGAAAATTTCCGAACGAATTGTCAACTTTTTAATTGCATGCGTGCAAATAATTTTGATTTATCAAATTATGAGGCTTTAATAAGCCGCATAACATCATGTATTAATACTGAATTACCCAAAGTCGCGTTGAAACGAAAAATCATGCTTTTCACGAAGACTTTGAAGTCAAAATGGATAGCTAACCGTTACGACTACAACACAAATTTATTACAAAGAATGAAAATGGGTTAAATTGTGAATTTTCTTTTCCGAACGAAGTACTGAATTTAATTCCTACTTCTTCCCGTATACGTATGCCTCTTAATAGATCAAAGAGTTTCGTAGAATGTTCTGAACGACATAAAAGAAAGAGAACTGAGGAAGTACGGAATAATCCGGAAATGATTGATTTTATTGTTCGGAAAAAGTTAAAATCCGATGATGCGCTATTTATACATAATTTTATCCAGACATTTTGAACATGTCAAAAAGATTAGACAATTTTGTGAAAAAACTGAAAATGGAACAGATTTGATTGATAGAGATACTGCATTAAGTACTTCTAACTTTGCAAAATTAACACGCTATCAATATTATTCGTGACGTCACCAAATTTAGATTTAGAGCACTACCTAGTTATCATCAAATTCAATTATATAAAAAAGATTGTTTCCCACAGCGACAAACGATAGAAATTTCTGAAATTAGTGTTAAAGTCTCTCTACAAAGTCTTTTGGATCATACTGCTTTTAAATTCAGTAAACTGCTACGTCCTCGTTTAAGTGCATCTGCAAATTTAACGATGGTATTTAAATGGGGATGCGATGGTGCTTCCGATCAATCACGTTACAAGTTAAATTTTGATTCCGCGCGGAACGTTGCGGTGCCTGCGGTATTTTTCCTTCCATGAGCTGGAAAACAGCGTAACCAGCGTAAACGGGGTAAATAATATACATCTCCCGATCGTAATTGTTGCTGTTAACTAAGTGCTTTTCGGTTTTGAATAGTGGATCGTGTCAAGAGTGCGCAGTACCGGAACCGGAAGTTGCGGTGCTTCCGGTATTTTTCCTTCCACGAGCTTGAAAACAGCGTAACCAGCGTAAACGGTTTAATTCCACGTATTTTTACATTTCACGAGCTATAAAACGGCGTAAACAACGTAAACGGTAAGTAATCAACATCTGATCGTAATTGTTGATGTTATCAGAGTGCTTTTCAGTTTTGAATGGAGTATTTCTATACTTTCAATGAATAATTCGCGTTATTGTACAGAAACTTGATTTAATTTAATTTGACAAACAACTTGTACATTTGAAAGAGTTAAACGTTAAATTTTGTCCAAAGTGCAAAATTCTGTGACAAAAATTGTAAAATAAATTAAATTTAACAAATTTACTGAAGGACAATCAGAGATATTTATTTTAACCAAAGATACATGTAAATATGTTGAAATGTAAAATCAACACGTTTAAAACTAATAAATTAATATAGAAACTTGTTGAGTAAATTAAAATAAATCAAGTTACCTAACAGAATTGCGATATGAACGAAACAAATTAATGCACATACACTTTGGACCAAATTTAACGTTTAACTTCTCCAAATGTACAAATTCTTTGCCGAAATAAATATTTCTTTCATCAGACTCATAAATTTAGTTGAAATAAATCAAGTAACTTGCAAGAATTGAGATATGAACGAAACGAATTAAAGCACATGCACTTTGAATCAAAATGTAATGTTTAACTTGCAAAAGTACAAATTCTTTGCCAAAATGAATATTTCTTTCATGAGACTCATAAATTTAGTTGAAATAGAGAAAGTTACTTTATAGGATTGCTGTATGAATGATACAAATTAATGTACACCCATTTGGGAACAGAATTTAATGTTTAACTTCCAAATGTACAAATTCTTTGCTAAAATGATTATTACTGTCAACAGACTCATTAAGGACCCCGCCATATCCTTCCGGAAACCTTGGGTTTCGGTGAAATTAGCTGAAACTGTGGAAATAAATGGTTTGTGATGGCGATCAAAAGTGTCACAATGAACAAGATTCAGAATAATCAACCGTTTACGCGCTATCAGCGTTTAAAAGTCAAATCAAGATATTTAACTATTTATTATTTTAGTTTTAAATAAGTATAACGCAAATTAAAATCAAAGATGACAATATAATACAAGAAAAATATGTTTATTTTTCATTCTTTGATTTTTATTCGCGTTATAACTTGTGACATGACAAAGTGTCAGCTGAGCAGGTGGCCGTGGATGGTCCTTTCTGTAACGATTTGAGTCGCGCACCGCGGGATTTACCCGAGTAGAAGTTGAAACTCATATCTATCTAGTCATGACATAAAATAGTTGAGTCTTATCTAGTACGTATCTAGTTTTTTTAGATAGATATTAGCTAAAAATGTAACGCTTATTTCACCTAGTGGCAATACAAAATAAATTGGCTAATAGATAGATAAAAAAATAACTAGTAGCTACCTAGTCTGATGTTATTTTTCATGTCTAGCTATTAGTCATTTAATTTTGTATTGCCATTAGGTGAAATAAGCGTTACATTTTTAGTTAATATCTAGCTAGAAAAACTAGACACGTATTAAATAATTTTCTATGTCATGACCAGCACATAGCTATACTCCTGAAAATCAATTTAATTATTTTATAAATTCATATTCTTGGAAAAAATTTCTTACCTGGTAGGACTTGAACCTGGGATCCTTGGTGTTCGAGTTTTCTCATATTTATACTGCGCTACAATAGACAGTTGCTATTTGCATCTTACAATTAGACTTAGGTTCATTTTTTCGTACACGTCGTACACGAAAACACAGGTTTTCGTACACGTTCACGTGTTTTTTCTTTTTTATCCATCTTTATAATATTATTAACTATTTGTTTTCTCCCAATTTCTTCCACTGGGAGCATAAAATAAATTCTTTGTAAATTACATGTTAACTACTAGGCAGTCACTAAATAGATTTGTTATGAAATGATATAACCTCAATCTACAGTATTGACTAATTTAAAATTGTTAGTGGCTAGATAGTAGCTAGATTATATATTTTAGGAAAAGCAGCGCCATCTATTACCATTTTCTTTGTGTAATGACTAGACAACAGTTGGATCACAAAAACTGATTATAAATATACAGCCAGTAACTAATCAATGATGAGCTAAAAAAAAAATGAAATGATATAACCTCAATCTACAGTATTGACTAATTTAAAATTGTTAGTGGCTAGATAGTAGCTAGATTATATATTTTAGGAAAAGCAACGCCATCTATTACCATTTTCTTTGTGTAGTGACTAGCCAGTAACTAATCAATGATGAGCTAAAAAACTTAATTAGTAAATACTATCTAGTTACTAGGTTTTAAATCAGATCGACTAGATTCATTTCTACTCGGGTACAGGTGGACAGCCGGAAGCTTATCAAGGAAGGACGGCCGACGGGCGGGTCATGCTGGGGCCCACAGCAGCCGGTAAAGAACGCCTAGCAAAGCGAACGCTCAGCGCGGACAGGGACGTTTTTAAGTGGATGATCCACTCGATTGTCTACGTGAATTCTACGTCGCTGGTCCACATGAAAGAAACGTGGATTCCACGTTCCTGTTTTACTGGGGTAAGGCGCACAGGTAACGGGTGTTGTGTTGCCGAATCTCGAAAGAAGAATCTCTCGGTAAGATAAACGTATTGATAAGCATAATTATCCAAAACCTGTATTAATTTATACGATAATCTCAATTTTCCTTAGAACTCCTCTCGCGTATTAAGTTCTGCGAAATAAAGAATGAAAACAATGTACCAACAAAAAGTATCACTATTATGGATGCCAATTTCGAATATTATAATTTCTGGTAATTATAATATCCAATTAATCATTTAATTTTTTGTGTGTAATAAAATTTGTTAATAACATTATTATTTCAGACATTGGAGCCAAATATATTAAAATAAATAACAACTGTACAAAATCTGACGGTAGAAATATAACTAAAACATACATAAATGATATAGAAGTCACACCCAGCCTTTCGCCTACCTGTCTCTTATGGTTAAACATACTACTCTTGTTTATAAGTGTTATAATTTTAGTATGTTCTATTCTACTCTGCGGCAAAAGGTAATTAATGTTTTTTCATGGTATATTAATTATAAACATGTAAGTAGTTACATGTTTATAATTAATACTAGATACATGTATATATATGTATGTATGTATATGTATGTATGTATTTAATATTCACTTGCGCCGCGAGAGCCTAAAGGAGAGTAACTTACGGAGCGGCACAAAAGCATGTTTATACGCGCGTCCATGTTATAGGCTATGTGTAATCATCCTTGCGCATATGGAGACTGCGCATGCGCGGATGATATCAAACAACAATAAACCGATTTAATTAATTTTTTAAAGGATGTTTTTAGAGCATCGCATTCTCGAGTGTCGTACTCATAAGCTACGTATGATCATCCTTTTATGCCCGTATCAGACTACAGGTTGGGATTGAGATTGGATTGAAATTTGACCAATTAGAGCAAAGTTCACTAAACTTGAAGTTAGTTTTCTTTATTCTGATTGATTAAATTTCAATCCAATCTCAATCCCAATCCGTAGTATGATACGGGCTTTATGCATATGGAGATTGCGCATGCGCAAATAATACACAAAGGCGGTAACTTAAGAGCGAACTTGTGATGTTATTTTTTGACCCGGTATTTATTCTTTTTGAGTAGAGACTAAATAAGTTGTTAAATTCACATCAATTAATCAATATCAAAAGTCGCTAAATTCACATATTGAATATTAATCAATATTGAAAGTCGCTAAATTCACATATTAAACACATCAATAACGAAAACTAACAGTACAGATATTGAGTAATTATTAAAATAGCAAAGAAAATAAATAGAAGATACAAAGAATTTCATCAAGAAAATGAAGAATTTAAAGAAAGTAAGTTTAAAAAAGATGTAAACTTAAATATAAATTAAATATTATATTTACATTTATTTAAATGTAAATTTAAATATTATATTAATTTGTAATTATGTAAATTTAAATATCATAGTTTTAAAAAGATGTAAATTCAAATATTCATTTGCATTTTCAAAAAATTTTTTAGAGAATGCAAGAAAATATAATACTCTATTCCAAATGACATCATTTGGTGCAAAAGAAGTGAGAGAAGGCAATTTTATGCCCACATTTAAAATTCAAGGACAAATATACCACTACATTGGCAGTTTACTTCCAATACCAGGAAAAAAACCAGAATTTTTACAGATTTCTCTTATTTACGTAGATCAAATTTCAAAACGATTAGATATAATTCCAAATCTAAAGAAAGAGTTGATTGAATTATTGCAAAAAAAGGAGGATGCCCATTTCCTTATGGCGCCTGGGCCATCAGCGTCCAAGGTCAAACTGGGTGCCAAACGATAGATCTCATCGAGTAGATCAAAAGTCCTGCTGGGCTAAAAAAAATCCAACATGGCGTTTTTGAGTTACAAGCCAAAAAGTGCTAAGTGTAAAAGCTGTCAGTTAGCTCCATTCTGGAAGAACCAATTGCTAATGGCAGTTGACTATGCTTTATTTTATCACGATGGAGATCATTATCTACTTTCTGAGTCATATAATGATCCTCAACATTAGGAGAGGAGAATACTTGAACAGTTTAAAAATGCTTTATTAATATTCTTTGATAAAGTGCACTGCACTCTACACAAATAGAGCAATTAACCTTACATAAAGGTAAATGATCGATTCTTTGCAGCACATATGAGCATGCATTTAGCTTGGCAATATTATATTGAAACTTGACACTGTTCTTTATTTTTTACACTTATATCGTCGTTTATTTTAAGATGCTCATACCCTTTACACATGAGCATGTAGTTAGTTTTGGACTATTTTATTCATACTTTACACTGTACCTTTCTTGTACACCTTTCATCCTTTATTACAGCATGTCTTGTGCCACTTACACACAAGCACACTTCTAATCTTTTAGCACTACTATATATCAAAATTCAACTTTATTTCACACATGTGCATCAGCGACAATTGCCTACGAACAAAGGATGTGTGCATTAGGGCTTAATGTATGAAATATTAAAAAACATCAGATATTCTGGTTAGTTTCCTTAGTACATCATATGTTTTCTTTATGAACAGTAACGGTGATGGCTTCTACTTCTGTTTTAATACATTAGAACTCATAATCGAAGCAATGATATGCTTTTTATTCATAGAAAGCCATATTGAGTACTAGAAGGTGTTTTTCGCAAATATCTCAAAAACTCCATGTTGGATTTTTTTGAGCCTACTAAGACTTTTGCTCTACTAGGTGAGATCTATCGATTGGTGCCCTACTTGGCCCTGGACGCTCATGGCCCAAAATGGGCATCCTCCTTTAGTGACTTTGTTAGTCTAAGGTATTTTCAAGCCTAATCAGGGTTTAAACATTTAAGTTCAATATCAATATTTATCTCTGATGTTAAATTAAATGAGATATCTAGTTTGATTGAAAATTTTCTAAATCTAACTTCTTTATGTTTGATTTAATAAAGGGAAGTAAAAAATAAAAAATCTAATTCAACAATTATCTTTTATTTAAAAAAAGCATCAAAATTTATTTAAATTTCAGAAACACAAAGTTTTATTTAGCCTCCTATGCGCCGGCCTGTCTTGCAACGTGACGGCAACCAACCTCCTTCAGATGCTAATACGGCTCTGTGATTGGTTTATGCCATCTTAAGATTGTACTGAAGAGGCGGTCTTAAATATAAGGTCCGATTATGAATACCGGCCTATGAGACCACCCCTAAAAAAAGCAAGGACCGTGTTGACAACTGCTGCACTTAAACTTATAATCATATCTGCGTTAAGATTTATTTTTAAATATTAGAAAATACATAGAATAGTTTTTTTTTATTGCAAAAAGAATTCAAAAAATTTAGACCAAAAATTTTAGACTAAAAACACTAATTTGTTTCCAACTATCGTAAAGCACCACTTTGCAGCTAGGCCATATAATGGTAATCGCTGCATGCTTCACTTCTATGGCGTGAATATTTGACAACTAACCAATTTTGTATAAAAATATTTGAAAAATGTTTACAAAAGATAGATAAATGTGCAAAAATATTCAAAAAGAATGATTTTGACAATTTTTTAACCTTGCCTAACAAAAATTCGCAGATAAGTGCCTCTAAAAGACTCATCAAGGTAGAATGGACCCTTAAATCATTAATTAGCAAAAATCTGACACGCTCAGCAGGCATGGTACATCGCACAGTAGTGGAGGTGTATATTGACGCTTTTTAGATATTTACATAATTCTGCATACAATAATAAGAAAATTATTTTGAAGCTTTGAGTTATTCATCCATAATTTACTATACATAAGGATTAATGTCAGCACAATGACGGAATATTAATCAATACTTGTATATTGACAGTTTTTAAACATTCATTTTCATACAATAATGAGAAAACATAAAGGTTAATGTCAGCATATTTATGGAATATCAATCAATACGTATATACCGTAACTATATTGACATTAATCTTTATGTATAGCAAACAATCTCAGATAAATAAGATAAAGCTTCAAAGTAATTTTCTTATCATTTTGTATGTAGAAATATCTAATAAATTCGTCAATATGCAAGTAATAATCCGTAATTATGCTGACATTAATCTGTATGTATAGTACATTACAGATAAATAACGGATAAAAACCTTGAAACTTTAAAGCGACCGCAATTAGTTGCACATTCAAGGCGATTTTCGAGAGCTACGCCTTAGCTCTCCTTGCCTCTCCGCTCGGCCACGCTAGTCACTTGTACGGCTCGCCGGCCGAGCAGAGCGACAAGGGGAGAGAAGTAGGCGTATCTTTCCAAAATCGTCTCGAATTTGCATGGCCACTGAAGTATGTGCAGTACGTAATGATACGTTCACTGCTGTGCGACATACCATGCCTGAGCGTGCCAAATTTTCTCAAATTATTTGGTCAACTTTGAATGCTTTTCCTTTAATAAGCATTATTCGACGTTTTCGTATAAACGTTTTTATCCATTCTACAGAATCTGAAAGGACAATCGGTAATTTTGGGGTACTCGTATAACAGACAAAGAAAGTTAACCTAAAAATGTATACCATCTTCATTATAAATGTACGATAAAATAATATCTTTTAAAGTATTTTAAGTGAAAAATAATAGAACTTACTCCTTGAATACTTCCTCTGAACTTTTCCTCTTCTCGCCTATCCTTGATCACAATCTAAGAATTTTCTTCTTCACTTCACTTTCACTGAAACTTTCGCTTCACTCGATCTTTAGATTCTTCTTCTTCTTCTTTTTGTTAATGGCACCCGCCTCTTGTCAGTGGCGATACGGCCAAGTTCTTGTTTAAAGTGAGTGTCGATAACTACCGTTGCTTGCACTTTGGTTCGTTTCCATTCGAGCGATGAGACAGCATAAATTGTGTGCGGAACATAGAGAGGAAAGCTTAAGGGGCATGGAGGGGAGCGAGCGCGCGATTTAAATTTGAACTTCTATTGCCTTGCAAAAGGCCATGATTAAACGACACACCTTGCTAGTGGGTTTTCTGAGTATATCGTAAATATCGCTGCAGTTGGGTCCCTTACACTTATATATAAATTCGCGGAGCTTAATGCTATGCCTAATGGTGATTGGACAATCAAAGATTAAGTGATTAATGTCCTGAATCCGATTACCGCATGGACATGAGCCATCATCAATGAAATTTTTTCGAAACAAGCTGTGGTTTAAATTATAGTGGTTAGCTCTGATGCGGTTAACGGTTACAATTATTTCTCTGGAGAGGCCAGACTTGAAATACCAAGGTTTTACCGAATCTCGATATATGTTGTTGTAGTAGTGAGTCCCCTTCTCACGGGCACGTGTAGCAAGATAATCTTTGAAACGACTCTCAAGTTTTTCCTTAGAGACTGCAAAGAGATCGGTATATGGAATTTTGAAGTGAGGGGGAGGGATACCTTCTCTAACTGCCCTTTTTGCCAGCGAGTCGGCAACTTCGTTGCCGGCTATTCCTATATGCGAGGGAATCCAAACGAACTGTATACGAGTGCCTCTTTCCTGAGCAAAAAGTAATTTAGCCTTAATTAATGGTATAAGATAATTACACTTACGGGGATGAGGGGCCGCAAAAGCCTCTATCACGCTTTTCGAATCCGTAACGATGGTGGCACATGTTGGTCGAAGGTCAAGACATAATAGCACCGCGTTATAGATCGCCCAGGCTTCGGCAGTGAATACAGAAGCCTGAGACGGAAGTTTGTGCATGATTTGCAACTGAATCTGAGGGGAGTGGCAAGCAGCACCGACATAGTTTCCCGACTGAGTCTTGGATCCGTCAGTGTAGAATACGAGAGTGCCCTTCATAACTTCACCAAATGCTTGATCAAAAACTGCTTGTACCTGTTGTCGAGGAATATTTTTAAAAGTATACAATATATCTGGACTTGGATAGTAACGAGGAGGGGAGAAAAAGGAGGAATAGAAGGAATATTGAAAAGTGGGTAGAACTGTCGACTTGTGTATGTATCGGACTGTCTGTTCGACACCTTTGAATGTTTCCGCAAGTGGAAAATTTCGGGCTACATATTCAGCTCTCTCCGGGTCCTGCGTTGTATAATATACTATTTCCGACAGCGACTCAGCGACTGGATGATCCGCGACTGATTGCACTTTAATGAGGTACTTTGCGGCCAAGTATTGAAGTCTTAGTTTTAAAGGCGGCTCTTTGGCTTCAGCTAACATAGTATTTATAGGAGTAGAAATACGGTATCCCAGACTAACTCTAATAGCTTTATTCTGTATTATCTCGAGTCTATGAAATTTAGTTGAGTTTTGAAGGCAAAATATATGGGAGGCATATTCTAGGGAACCTCTTAAAATGGCTCTGTACACACTAAGAAGGAGCTGGGGATGTGCTCCCCACCAGACTCCCCTGAGGGAAGAAATAATGTTTGCTGTTATCCTGGCTTTGGAAATCAAATAATCCATGTGAGCGGTACCCGAGAGCCTGGGGTCGAGAACAACGCCCAGAAAACGAACAGTTTCCGAGGGGCTTATGAGTCTGTCATCCAATTTGATGACACAGTGATTGTAGTTTCGCTTGAAAGGCGAGAAGATCATGAGCTGCGTTTTAGTTGGAGAGATCTCAAGTCCTCTGTCTCTGAGATATTTCTGAATCTGCTCGAGAGATTTTTGCAAGGAGTCCATTGCTTTTCGAAGGGTAGATGCCGTAGAATAGATGACTATGTCGTCTGCAAATTGCAGAATTTTGGTGCGGCTATGAAGTAGTTTAGCTATTTTTCTTAAGTACATATTAAATAATGTCGGACTAAGAACCGATCCCTGTGGGGTACCCTTACGCGAGGTGCGAGGGGGGGTGAGCTTGCCATCGATAACAAACTGTACGTTGCGAGAGTGAATGAGGTTTTGAATGAATTGGCATATTCTTTTGGGGAATCCGAGCTCTAACAGGTCTTGAATGAGAATGTCGGGGACTACATTATCAAACGCGCCCTTCACGTCTATGAACAGAGCCGCAGTCATTTTGTTTTGGAGGAATCCTTCTTGGATTTCTGACGTTAGAATAGTGAGGTTGTCAATGCAAGATCTAAACTTGCGGAATCCAAACTGAAAGTCAGGTACAAGGGACTCTGGGAGGGTTCTCGATTCCATTACCCAGTGAAGCCTGTTGAGAATAAGCTTTTCGAGTAGCTTGAGCACACAGGATGTGAGAGCTATCGGTCTGACTCCGCCGCCGTGGGGCTTGGGGATAAGATAAACTAGTGAATGCGACCAAGACTCTGGGAAAGCGCCCTCCAGAAACAAGTTATTAAGGATTCTCAACAGCAGTTTCTTCAGAGAAGAAGGAAGCGACTTAAGAATTTGATAGTCTATTCTATCAATGCCTGGGCTAGACTGTAATTTGACTGTATTAAGTGCAGCCTCGAATTCTTGGAACTGGAACACATTGTCCATCCAAGAGAGGGATTCTGGTGTAGAAGCAGAGTTATCAGGAATATTGAATGGCTCAGAATTACACGAGGGAGGACAGATGTTAGCCATTGCGGCTTCCACCTGTTCACTGTTCACGCCTGCAGAGGGGTTGGCTGACGCCAATTTGCGGTTTTTGTATCTTTTTAACATCTTCCAGACTTCTGTGGTAGGAGTCAAAAAATTTAGCGAAGAGCAATATTCTCTCCATCCATCCCTTTTAGCCTTTCTCAAGATTTTCCTAGTTTCAGCTAGTTGAGCTTTGTAAGTCTGGTAATTAGCCACGGTAGGATTTTTACGATATAACCTGCATACTTTTTTCCTGGCCTGCACTGCCTCTGAGCACTCCTTGGTCCACCAGGGGGCAGGGGGAGGGCCGGTATGAGTGCCGTTTCTCCCTCGATGTTTCGAAGAAACTGAATCCCTAACAGGAGGAGAGAATTCGCTAAGAACGCTTTCAATATGCTCGAAAAATGTGTGATACTGTTGCAAGGGCTCCTTGTCCCCCCACTTGAGAACTTCCGTCTCCAGATCCTCAGCACGTGCCTCCAGAATAGAGGTGAAGCTTCTCCATTGTTCCTTTGATAACTTGTGTTTGTAAGAAAACACGTTTACTGATCTAACCTGTCGATTCACATGAACAACGATCGGACAGTGGTCGCTGCCCAGAGTGTCCCGAAGAGTGAGAGATTCACACAAAGGAACTAGATTGGATGAACAGATTGCCAGATCTAATAGTGATGGTGTGATGCCCGGAGGAGGAATGTAGGTGGGCGAATCTGCGTTCATGAGTTTGAACGGATGCTGATCGAGGATATCAGCAATGCAAGAACCTGCTGAGTTAGTTCGGGTCGCTCCCCAGTAGGGGTGATGTGCATTAATGTCTCCCATGAGTAGAAAGTAATCACGAGAGCCAGCCAGTGAGAAGAGGTTTTGCCAAGTATTTTGACAAGCAAGGGGCTTAGGGTGCCTGTAAACTCCCATAACGACGGTCCTGACGTTAGCTATCTCCAGTTCCAGTCCTATAGCCTCCACGGAAGGGTCCAGCAAGCCCGCAAGATTGATTTGAGTATAGAAGACTGTCTCTTTAACTAGAGCCAGCATACCTCTGACGCCAGGATCAAAAGAGTCCTTTCTAACGACTTTAAAGCCGCGAACGGAGAAGTCATTAGCAGGGGTCATACACGTTTCCGCCAGAAATATCACTTCATAGTCCTCACAAAGTTTCTCTATCTCGGGTTTCTTACTCACCGCTCCCCTGCAGTTCCAGTACAGAATGCCACAGCCAGGGGCGAAAGTAAAGGTCTGTGGAGAATCAGCCATATTCGAATGCTTAGTGCTGTGTGAGTTCAAGTAACAAGCGACGTATCTGTTGGATTCCCTCGCAAAGTTGAGTGCCGTTAAGAGAGGGCGGAATTAGATCAACTAGGTGATTGATTAACATTACGAACATATTTAAAAATTGGAGATCATTGTTATTCTGACTACCTTCGTTCCTTGTCGATCCCTCTGGGGGGGAACTATGTTCGGAAGAGGGAGAAAAGGAAAGGGGTAGGGATTGGGAGGGGGGAGGTTGAGAAAGTGAGGGATCAAAGTTGAGCGTCCTACCATTAGGAGCGAACAACATGGAATTGTGTAGGTCACGAAAGGCTTGCTGCCTTTGTGAATATTGATGATCATGATCCCTTCTATCTTGTTGTCTATCCCTGTCATCGAATGGAGGATTACCATTTTGATTGTACTGACGCTGCGTAAAAACCTTGGTATTTTGTCGGTCCTTAAAATTAGTGTTATATCGATGGCTACGGAGGGCCTCCGAGTATGTGCGTCCATCGCCGTTATCGCAGTTCTCGCTGGTTAGATACTCATAGGGATTGAAATTCGCATGGGGACGGGGAAACTGGCTCTGCCACCGAAATTTGGATGTCGAGCTGCTGTCGGGAGGTGATTGATTCGACAATCGCGGAAAATCCTCCAGAGAGCGATAACTTATTGGTCGACGGGAATTTTCTCCCTCGACCCTTACGCGCGCTTGCGGAAGAGGTATGTTCTCGCTGTATGCAATATTGTATATCTGTTTTTGTTTGTTAAATGCTGAACAACTCGGCGAAGTGGGTAAATGTTCGGCCCCGCAATTACCGCATATAGGAGGAAGTTCCTGACGAGGACATACCTCGTCCGCCTTATGTTTAGCTTGTGCGCATCTAATGCACCGAGGGTTTCCCTTACAGTTAGCACCGACATGGCCAAACCGATAACATGAAAAACATATTAAAACGCGCGGGATGTAAGGCACAACCGGAAGCTTTGTTTTGAAGAGAGCAACTTCTTTAGGAAGTTTTTGACCTTCAAATTTTAACATTATAGTTTTCGACGGAACAAATTTAGTGCCGTCATCTTCCTTAATTTTTCTACTCAGACGGCTTAGCGAAAGAATCCTAACCGAAGATTCGAATTCCGCTTCTAATTCACTCTCCGCGAACTCGATCGGAATGTCTCTGACGATACCTACCCTCATTACCCTGAAGGTTGGGATAAACGCAGTCAAGTTTCTTTGTTTTAGTAAAGGATGATCGATAGCGCTATTGGCTGCTTTTGCCGTAGAAAAGGTAACCATAACTTTATTGTTTCCCATTTGTTTACATTCAATAATGTCTTTTTTAAGAGAGGCGTTTATCATTCTTGATATTTGCAGGGAATGAAGGGAGGCATTCGTTTGAGCATGCTGAAAATGTACCACGTAAGGTTTCTCATCGGTATCTCGATAGCGATTGGTAAATTTATTTGGCGCCGAGGGAAGGGGGGTTACCGCCGCGGGGGGAGCCCCGTCGCCGCCGGGCTGTTTCTCGCCGGATTCCTTCGCGGAAACGTTGCGATCGCAAGGAATCTTTGCTCGATCTTCGGTCATACCTTTGGTATCCGCCGATCTCTTTAGGCCGCGCGAGGGGTCGATGTCCATGGTTTTATTTTCGCCACTTACGTTAACGCTTGCTGCGGGGCACTTATCATCGCTGACCTTCGTCGGCTCGGGGGGGGGTGGAGGGGGGGGTGGGTCTTCGCCGTCGCTGTACTCTTTACGATTCTTAGATTTCTTCTTCCCCATTTTTTCTACTTGCTCGCACTTGGTAAATTCAGAAGCACACGCTTTCTTGTGCACATCGAGGGGGGATTGAGAGCGAGATCGAATGTCCGAATGAGATTGAGTACACGATTCAAAGCTCGATCGCGAGCGCGAACGCGATCGCGATCGCGATTCGGAACATAAATCCGACACTATTGACGAACTTTTTAGCGATTTTTCAAAAAAGGAATCGAAATCACTGCGAGGTACGGACATACATCGCCGTCGCCCCGCCCTTTCCGGAATGTTCTTCTCTACAGGGGCCGAAGCCACCTGCATAATCGCACCGAACCTAGCACTAGCAAGGTTTAACGTTTCAGTCTAATCACTAGAATAAGTAAAGGGGAAGCCCCTTAAAGCTACTCGATTCACGGGTCAAATACTCGCCCGTACAACACACGCGTTATCACGAGGTTATAACTGCGCAAAATCGCAGGGAGGGGAAGCACACGTCCACACTTGTCGAGCGCTCACCGTCGAATCTCTCGATCTTTAGATGGCGATCAATCACAATCCATAAACGCATAATAGATTTACTCCCACTTGTGACTTTTCTGATTGGTCGGTGATAACCATGGTATAAAGAAAAGAGGTATGCTCTTTAGGCAGACCAAAATTCGATCTGTTCTGCGCAGACATGGCGGTGGAACAAGTCGCCGACATATTGGATTTTGACAGTCATAAACAGAACGGAATCGTAACTACAGACTGCATTACAAAAGATGTAAATATGCCTGTGTGCAGTGTTAAGGGATGTAAAAATAGGTACGAGAATGTGAAAGAAAAGAAAATAAGTTTCTTTTCTTTCCCGAAAGACGAAGACACTGCAGCAAAGTGGATAAAAGCATGTGGTAAAAGTGTTAACCTCAAAAGTGGTAAGTACTTTTTAACTAAGACGTGAAAAATATTAAAATAATTTATTACTTATGTAAACATTTTAATTATTACAGCTCGAGTATGTTCCATACATTTCGCAACAAATTGTTATAAGGAAATCCCAGAACATTTAAAATGCTTAGGTGATAATTATTCAAAGGGAATACGTACACTTTTACCAAATGCAGTACCGACAGAAAATTTGATTTTTGAGGAAGCAAGAGGTGTCTTGAGAGAAGTAAACGTGTATGGAAAAAATGCGGAAACAATAACTAAAACAACAGTTAATTCAAATATAAGCAGAGACAACGCTGAAAATATAAATACAGAAAATGTATGCATTGAGGTTTCAAATAACCAAAATTGCAAAAGCATGAATATTTCCACATCAGTCAATAACATAATCAATGAAAATGTCAGGTACATACATAACTACATACATAGAATATTTACAATTTCCTCCTACTTTCAAGTGACAGTATTTTTTTATTTGTTATAATAGTGTTTCAGATAAAAATGAAGTAACAAAGGATTGCGAAAACTTGTTTGTCAGCTGTTTCTGATAGTAATAAAATTACTTTAAGTAATGTAGAACGTTCATTTAACATGGCTGGATGTAGTGAAAGTCAATCAATTGTACAAAATCATCATGAAACTGTCAGGTATGAATATAAGCATCTACATATTTAAGATTATTAAATGTGCCACTATTCGGAAAAAATACATAAAATAAAATAAATTTCATTAAAGCTATTTTAATCTTATTTCAGGTGTCAAGAAATACTGAAAGAAGAATTGGCAAACAAGAATAAGGAAATTAATGCACTTAAAATAAAATTAAAGCGTCTTGAAAAGCGAACAAATATTATTATTAAAAAGAAAGTTAACGAAGTTCTTAAAAATGTTTTTACACCAAAGCAA
The DNA here is from genome assembly GCA_035220575.1 of Temnothorax rugatulus. Lineage (NCBI taxonomy): Eukaryota > Metazoa > Arthropoda > Insecta > Hymenoptera > Formicidae > Temnothorax > Temnothorax rugatulus. Next base: position 227,325 of record JASTWL010000227.1, on the reverse strand, counting down.
ATAGAAAAAATTATGAACCCAAATAAAAAGCGAGTTAAATGGAATATAGAAGACATTTCCTCGGCAATATCGTTACGGAGTGTCAGTCCAAAAGCGTATAGATATTTAAGGAAAAATAAATACCCACTTCCTGGACTATCTACTTTGCGAAAATGGGCAACTCACTTAAATCTAGATGAAGGTATTTTGAAGGATGTGATAAGTATTATAAAAGAGAAAGTAAAATCTATGTCTGCTTCTCAAAAAATAGTAGTTCTCAGTTTCAATGAGATTTATACATCGCAAAAAGTAGAGATTGAAAAAAGAAACGAACGAGTCGTTGGGCCACACAAGACCTGCCAAGTGGGGATGGCTAGAGGTTTATTCGACAAATGGAAGCAAGTAATTTATTACAAAGCAGATCAACCTTTAACGCTGGACATTGTAAAAGATGTTATTTCGAATTTGTACGATGTTGGTTTCACTGTAGTAGCAGTTACCACTGATTTGGGATCTTCAAATAGCAAAGTTTGGACACAAATAAATATTGGCATAAATGACTCACAAAACTGTTTCTTTTTGCATCCAAAAGATCAAAATCTTAAAGTTTTTGTATTTGCCGATGTCCCTCATCTACTGAAGCTTGTGAGGAATCATTTTTTAGATAATGGCTTTATTATAAACGAAAAACGTATTACTAAAGAATGTATAGAAGAAATAGTACAGCTGCAAGAAAATAAAGATTTGAAAATTTTACACAAAATATCGCAAAATATTTTGGATGTCTCAGGCGCTAATCGTCAAAAAGTTATGTCTGCTGCAAAAGTTTTGTCTAAAAGTACGGCGCGTGCAATTACATGGTATCACCAAGAAGGTCTTTTGACTAGTGAAAATTGTAAAGAAACAGCAGAATTTGTAGAACAAATAAACGATTGGTTCGACCTTCTTAACAGCAAATTCTATAGTAAAGGAAAACCTAGTGAAACACCTTACGGATGCAACTTAGAGGAACAAAATAAACTTTTACGTAATGTTACGAATGTAATGCGTAAAATCAAAGTACAAAGGCATAATACTTTACTGCCATTTCAGAAAGGAATAATACTGACTAACACATCGCTTAAACAATTGTTACCATATTTACAAGAAACTTATTCTAATGATTTTAAAGTAAAGTTTATTTTGACAAACAAATTAAACCAAGATTGTCTAGAAAACTTATTTTCATTCCTTCGAGGAATGGGAGCTACAAATGACCAGCCATCTGCCTTAAATCTACGCTATAGGCTACGTTGGTATATACTCGGAAAACATTCAGCTGATATTTTGTCTGAATCTTGTAACACTCAACCAGATTGTGACGTGACGTTGGTTGATTTTAGTGATCTAAACAATCCTATGATGCAAATAGCCTTGGAAAATCCCAAAAATGGTAATGTCAATGAAGAAGACGATAATCTTTTCAAAGATCTGCAGGATCAACATTTGGTTTCAGCAGATTTCTATGATTCTGATTCTGATAGAGGTATTTTTATTTACAATGTTAAAAATTAATGCTACCGAATCAAAAGGATGATCATTATCCCGTACATGCTAGATGCAAAGGAGAATATTTCACCGGTGCATTCATGGTGTAAGGAGAAGTTTACACCATGGATACATGGCTATTTTGCGAACGTATTAATTATTTTTGTATAAATCATGTTACATTCCGTTTCTGTAGATGATATTCCCACCGATGAAAGAACTGTCATTCAAGAAATAATAGAAAGTGAAGCTCTTAATTATATAGCTGGATATGCAGCTCACAGATTTCGAAAAAAGTATCCCCATTTAGGTGTACCAACGCGTCAATTAGGAGTACATCATAATTCACCTGATTGGATTCAATTTTTGTCGGAAGGAAATTTGATGTACCCAAGTGACGCTCTTATTTATATTGCAAATAAGATGAACAAAATCTTTCAAGAATTTCATGGATCTTTCTTGTCAAAAGAAGACTGGATTTTCAAGAGCGTCACAAAACTTGTTCAAGAAAAAATTAAAAACAAGTTTCATATTCCTGAAGAAGTTATTGAATGTCTTGTTCGAACAAGGACTTATATTAGATTAAGAGAGATAAATAAAAAACTAAAATCTGACGTTACTAATAAGCATCGAACAAAAAAAATTACAAAATTTTTTAAGTAGTTTATAAAAATAAATTATTTGCATGTTTGAGATCATTATACCGTCTTTTTATTTACCTATTTGTACTATTACAAAAAGAATTTTAATATATTCTTACTACATAATTTATTTTTTTGTTTTGTTTTAAAAAATTCAAAAATACATATTCTTTATTTGAATTAATTTTTTTATATTTTAATACAATGTATATATTTATTAATAATTTATTTGCTTACCATCATTGTTTTATTTTTTTATTAATATATTTAAATAGAAAAATAGTTTTCAATTTTATTGTAGCTTAATATTTTATGCTTGTTTATGCATCGAAAATTGTTAAGTACAAAACTGTGTTCTCCAAAATTACTGCCAGCGCTGAAAATCTATAATTTCCGTTACGTGCACTATAAATTTTTAGCACTGGCAGTCAATTTTGGAACAGCCATAATCTCAAACTTGTTTTGGAATTTACCGATCTTTTAAAAACGCGGTCTATTCTCATTGGCTGAGAAAGCAATATGAAGGCTACCTGTTCCAGATCGCTGATTGGCTAATAGAATGATGCGTAAGAGCATACCTCTTTTCTTTATACCATGGTGATAACCGCCAATGACAGGCTCCCCTAGGGAAAATGGCCGTACCGCAGAGACGAAGAAAATGGCCGTATCGCACAGATTAAGAAGATGGCCGTCACGCAGAGACAAAGAACGTGATTGGTTGAGGGGCGCACATGCGTATCCGACATGTGTGTCCGTCATGTGTGTGTTTTAGAAAGCGCCGCCAGAGCGCGCGATACACGTATCGAAGTCGTCAAAATCGAGAGACAATCCATTGTTGCGCTGCGCACGTGAGGAGACATGTGAGTATTATGGTCAATTCAGACATAATTGTGACATGCCGGTACCGTGACCGTACCGTGACTACCGTGACTGTACCGTGCACGGACAGAAAGATTAGTTAATAAAGACGATAAATTTACATAGAAATATTTATATGTAATCGTGACCGTACCAGTGCCGGCTCGTGATTCGACGGTGAGCGCTCGACAAGTGTGGACGTGTGCTTCCCCTCCCTGCGATTTTGCGCAGTTATAACCTCGTGATAACGCGTGTGTTGTACGGGCGAGTATTTGACCCGTGAATCGAGTAGCTTTAAGGGGCTTCCCCTTTACTTATTCTAGTGATTAGACTGAAACGTTAAACCTTGCTAGTGCTAGGTTCGGTGCGATTATGCAGGTGGCTTCGGCCCCTGTAGAGAAGAACATTCCGGAAAGGGCGGGGCGACGGCGATGTATGTCCGTACCTCGCAGTGATTTCGATTCCTTTTTTGAAAAATCGCTAAAAAGTTCGTCAATAGTGTCGGATTTATGTTCCGAATCGCGATCGCGATCGCGTTCGCGCTCGCGATCGAGCTTTGAATCGTGTACTCAATCTCATTCGGACATTCGATCTCGCTCTCAATCCCCCCTCGATGTGCACAAGAAAGCGTGTGCTTCTGAATTTACCAAGTGCGAGCAAGTAGAAAAAATGGGGAAGAAGAAATCTAAGAATCGTAAAGAGTACAGCGACGGCGAAGACCCACCCCCCCCTCCACCCCCCCCCCGAGCCGACGAAGGTCAGCGATGATAAGTGCCCCGCAGCAAGCGTTAACGTAAGTGGCGAAAATAAAACCATGGACATCGACCCCTCGCGCGGCCTAAAGAGATCGGCGGATACCAAAGGTATGACCGAAGATCGAGCAAAGATTCCTTGCGATCGCAACGTTTCCGCGAAGGAATCCGGCGAGAAACAGCCCGGCGGCGACGGGGCTCCCCCCGCGGCGGTAACCCCCCTTCCCTCGGCGCCAAATAAATTTACCAATCGCTATCGAGATACCGATGAGAAACCTTACGTGGTACATTTTCAGCATGCTCAAACGAATGCCTCCCTTCATTCCCTGCAAATATCAAGAATGATAAACGCCTCTCTTAAAAAAGACATTATTGAATGTAAACAAATGGGAAACAATAAAGTTATGGTTACCTTTTCTACGGCAAAAGCAGCCAATAGCGCTATCGATCATCCTTTACTAAAACAAAGAAACTTGACTGCGTTTATCCCAACCTTCAGGGTAATGAGGGTAGGTATCGTCAGAGACATTCCGATCGAGTTCGCGGAGAGTGAATTAGAAGCGGAATTCGAATCTTCGGTTAGGATTCTTTCGCTAAGCCGTCTGAGTAGAAAAATTAAGGAAGATGACGGCACTAAATTTGTTCCGTCGAAAACTATAATGTTAAAATTTGAAGGTCAAAAACTTCCTAAAGAAGTTGCTCTCTTCAAAACAAAGCTTCCGGTTGTGCCTTACATCCCGCGCGTTTTAATATGTTTTTCATGTTATCGGTTTGGCCATGTCGGTGCTAACTGTAAGGGAAACCCTCGGTGCATTAGATGCGCACAAGCTAAACATAAGGCGGACGAGGTATGTCCTCGTCAGGAACTTCCTCCTATATGCGGTAATTGCGGGGCCGAACATTTACCCACTTCGCCGAGTTGTTCAGCATTTAACAAACAAAAACAGATATACAATATTGCATACAGCGAGAACATACCTCTTCCGCAAGCGCGCGTAAGGGTCGAGGGAGAAAATTCCCGTCGACCAATAAGTTATCGCTCTCTGGAGGATTTTCCGCGATTGTCGAATCAATCACCTCCCGACAGCAGCTCGACATCCAAATTTCGGTGGCAGAGCCAGTTTCCCCGTCCCCATGCGAATTTCAATCCCTATGAGTATCTAACCAGCGAGAACTGCGATAACGGCGATGGACGCACATACTCGGAGGCCCTCCGTAGCCATCGATATAACACTAATTTTAAGGACCGACAAAATACCAAGGTTTTTACGCAGCGTCAGTACAATCAAAATGGTAATCCTCCATTCGATGACAGGGATAGACAACAAGATAGAAGGGATCATGATCATCAATATTCACAAAGGCAGCAAGCCTTTCGTGACCTACACAATTCCATGTTGTTCGCTCCTAATGGTAGGACGCTCAACTTTGATCCCTCACTTTCTCAACCTCCCCCCTCCCAATCCCTACCCCTTTCCTTTTCTCCCTCTTCCGAACATAGTTCCCCCCCAGAGGGATCGACAAGGAACGAAGGTAGTCAGAATAACAATGATCTCCAATTTTTAAATATGTTCGTAATGTTAATCAATCACCTAGTTGATCTAATTCCGCCCTCTCTTAACGGCACTCAACTTTGCGAGGGAATCCAACAGATACGTCGCTTGTTACTTGAACTCACACAGCACTAAGCATTCGAATATGGCTGATTCTCCACAGACCTTTACTTTCGCCCCTGGCTGTGGCATTCTGTACTGGAACTGCAGGGGAGCGGTGAGTAAGAAACCCGAGATAGAGAAACTTTGTGAGGACTATGAAGTGATATTTCTGGCGGAAACGTGTATGACCCCTGCTAATGACTTCTCCGTTCGCGGCTTTAAAGTCGTTAGAAAGGACTCTTTTGATCCTGGCGTCAGAGGTATGCTGGCTCTAGTTAAAGAGACAGTCTTCTATACTCAAATCAATCTTGCGGGCTTGCTGGACCCTTCCGTGGAGGCTATAGGACTGGAACTGGAGATAGCTAACGTCAGGACCGTCGTTATGGGAGTTTACAGGCACCCTAAGCCCCTTGCTTGTCAAAATACTTGGCAAAACCTCTTCTCACTGGCTGGCTCTCGTGATTACTTTCTACTCATGGGAGACATTAATGCACATCACCCCTACTGGGGAGCGACCCGAACTAACTCAGCAGGTTCTTGCATTGCTGATATCCTCGATCAGCATCCGTTCAAACTCATGAACGCAGATTCGCCCACCTACATTCCTCCTCCGGGCATCACACCATCACTATTAGATCTGGCAATCTGTTCATCCAATCTAGTTCCTTTGTGTGAATCTCTCACTCTTCGGGACACTCTGGGCAGCGACCACTGTCCGATCGTTGTTCATGTGAATCGACAGGTTAGATCAGTAAACGTGTTTTCTTACAAACACAAGTTATCAAAGGAACAATGGAGAAGCTTCACCTCTATTCTGGAGGCACGTGCTGAGGATCTGGAGACGGAAGTTCTCAAGTGGGGGGACAAGGAGCCCTTGCAACAGTATCACACATTTTTCGAGCATATTGAAAGCGTTCTTAGCGAATTCTCTCCTCCTGTTAGGGATTCAGTTTCTTCGAAACATCGAGGGAGAAACGGCACTCATACCGGCCCTCCCCCTGCCCCCTGGTGGACCAAGGAGTGCTCAGAGGCAGTGCAGGCCAGGAAAAAAGTATGCAGGTTATATCGTAAAAATCCTACCGTGGCTAATTACCAGACTTACAAAGCTCAACTAGCTGAAACTAGGAAAATCTTGAGAAAGGCTAAAAGGGATGGATGGAGAGAATATTGCTCTTCGCTAAATTTTTTGACTCCTACCACAGAAGTCTGGAAGATGTTAAAAAGATACAAAAACCGCAAATTGGCGTCAGCCAACCCCTCTGCAGGCGTGAACAGTGAACAGGTGGAAGCCGCAATGGCTAACATCTGTCCTCCCTCGTGTAATTCTGAGCCATTCAATATTCCTGATAACTCTGCTTCTACACCAGAATCCCTCTCTTGGATGGACAATGTGTTCCAGTTCCAAGAATTCGAGGCTGCACTTAATACAGTCAAATTACAGTCTAGCCCAGGCATTGATAGAATAGACTATCAAATTCTTAAGTCGCTTCCTTCTTCTCTGAAGAAACTGCTGTTGAGAATCCTTAATAACTTGTTTCTGGAGGGCGCTTTCCCAGAGTCTTGGTCGCATTCACTAGTTTATCTTATCCCCAAGCCCCACGGCGGCGGAGTCAGACCGATAGCTCTCACATCCTGTGTGCTCAAGCTACTCGAAAAGCTTATTCTCAACAGGCTTCACTGGGTAATGGAATCGAGAACCCTCCCAGAGTCCCTTGTACCTGACTTTCAGTTTGGATTCCGCAAGTTTAGATCTTGCATTGACAACCTCACTATTCTAACGTCAGAAATCCAAGAAGGATTCCTCCAAAACAAAATGACTGCGGCTCTGTTCATAGACGTGAAGGGCGCGTTTGATAATGTAGTCCCCGACATTCTCATTCAAGACCTGTTAGAGCTCGGATTCCCCAAAAGAATATGCCAATTCATTCAAAACCTCATTCACTCTCGCAACGTACAGTTTGTTATCGATGGCAAGCTCACCCCCCCTCGCACCTCGCGTAAGGGTACCCCACAGGGATCGGTTCTTAGTCCGACATTATTTAATATGTACTTAAGAAAAATAGCTAAACTACTTCATAGCCGCACCAAAATTCTGCAATTTGCAGACGACATAGTCATCTATTCTACGGCATCTACCCTTCGAAAAGCAATGGACTCCTTGCAAAAATCTCTCGAGCAGATTCAGAAATATCTCAGAGACAGAGGACTTGAGATCTCTCCAACTAAAACGCAGCTCATGATCTTCTCGCCTTTCAAGCGAAACTACAATCACTGTGTCATCAAATTGGATGACAGACTCATAAGCCCCTCGGAAACTGTTCGTTTTCTGGGCGTTGTTCTCGACCCCAGGCTCTCGGGTACCGCTCACATGGATTATTTGATTTCCAAAGCCAGGATAACAGCAAACATTATTTCTTCCCTCAGGGGAGTCTGGTGGGGAGCACATCCCCAGCTCCTTCTTAGTGTGTACAGAGCCATTTTAAGAGGTTCCCTAGAATATGCCTCCCATATATTTTGCCTTCAAAACTCAACTAAATTTCATAGACTCGAGATAATACAGAATAAAGCTATTAGAGTTAGTCTGGGATACCGTATTTCTACTCCTATAAATACTATGTTAGCTGAAGCCAAAGAGCCGCCTTTAAAACTAAGACTTCAATACTTGGCCGCAAAGTACCTCATTAAAGTGCAATCAGTCGCGGATCATCCAGTCGCTGAGTCGCTGTCGGAAATAGTATATTATACAACGCAGGACCCGGAGAGAGCTGAATATGTAGCCCGAAATTTTCCACTTGCGGAAACATTCAAAGGTGTCGAACAGACAGTCCGATACATACACAAGTCGACAGTTCTACCCACTTTTCAATATTCCTTCTATTCCTCCTTTTTCTCCCCTCCTCGTTACTATCCAAGTCCAGATATATTGTATACTTTTAAAAATATTCCTCGACAACAGGTACAAGCAGTTTTTGATCAAGCATTTGGTGAAGTTATGAAGGGCACTCTCGTATTCTACACTGACGGATCCAAGACTCAGTCGGGAAACTATGTCGGTGCTGCTTGCCACTCCCCTCAGATTCAGTTGCAAATCATGCACAAACTTCCGTCTCAGGCTTCTGTATTCACTGCCGAAGCCTGGGCGATCTATAACGCGGTGCTATTATGTCTTGACCTTCGACCAACATGTGCCACCATCGTTACGGATTCGAAAAGCGTGATAGAGGCTTTTGCGGCCCCTCATCCCCGTAAGTGTAATTATCTTATACCATTAATTAAGGCTAAATTACTTTTTGCTCAGGAAAGAGGCACTCGTATACAGTTCGTTTGGATTCCCTCGCATATAGGAATAGCCGGCAACGAAGTTGCCGACTCGCTGGCAAAAAGGGCAGTTAGAGAAGGTATCCCTCCCCCTCACTTCAAAATTCCATATACCGATCTCTTTGCAGTCTCTAAGGAAAAACTTGAGAGTCGTTTCAAAGATTATCTTGCTACACGTGCCCGTGAGAAGGGGACTCACTACTACAACAACATATATCGAGATTCGGTAAAACCTTGGTATTTCAAGTCTGGCCTCTCCAGAGAAATAATTGTAACCGTTAACCGCATCAGAGCTAACCACTATAATTTAAACCACAGCTTGTTTCGAAAAAATTTCATTGATGATGGCTCATGTCCATGCGGTAATCGGATTCAGGACATTAATCACTTAATCTTTGATTGTCCAATCACCATTAGGCATAGCATTAAGCTCCGCGAATTTATATATAAGTGTAAGGGACCCAACTGCAGCGATATTTACGATATACTCAGAAAACCCACTAGCAAGGTGTGTCGTTTAATCATGGCCTTTTGCAAGGCAATAGAAGTTCAAATTTAAATCGCGCGCTCGCTCCCCTCCATGCCCCTTAAGCTTTCCTCTCTATGTTCCGCACACAATTTATGCTGTCTCATCGCTCGAATGGAAACGAACCAAAGTGCAAGCAACGGTAGTTATCGACACTCACTTTAAACAAGAACTTGGCCGTATCGCCACTGACAAGAGGCGGGTGCCATTAACAAAAAGAAGAAGTGCCGGCTCGTCCGTATTCATGGCTCACGGTCACCATGATCAGCGACGTTATTTTTACAAATACGGCTCGCACAGTACGACATTTACGTTCGAACACGTTTCCGATGAAAACACCGTCGTACCGGCTCGAGCCGTATTTGTAATAAAAATAACCTCGCCGATCATGGCAACCATGAATGCAGCCATGAATACAGACGGGCCGGCATTGGTCACGGTTACATATAAACATTTCTATGTAAATCTTATTATCTTTATTGACTAATCTTTCTGTCCTTGCACGGTACAGTCACGGTACGGGCACGACACAGTTACGTCTGAATCGACTTTAAGCGTTTACTATCCTTTGTATTTTTTTTTATACTAGAAAACATTTATAAAATTTTTCACCGTTTCTTTATTAATGTATACATTGTGTATGAAACAGAGCGAAAAAAAAGCGAAATGAACAACTTAGAGAAACTTGCGGTGCTTTCGCAGAGGAATCGATCCCCGTCGGGATCGAGAAATAAGAAGAAAGATGGAGACAGAAAAAAGGAGAATGACAGCGATTTGAGGGAACATATAGATAGACAGAGAAAGAAGAAAGAAGAACAGGCAGCCAAAGAAAAACAGGAGAAGGAGAAGTTAGTATATTGCTTTATTTTTAGATTATAAAATTACATATGCAGGGTGACCTCTGCAATAAACTCTGAGGAACGATAAGTCGCGCAGAAAGGATTATTTTTTTTGTCAAGCAACCCATGTTCTTTGACGCGTCATTTAGGAACTCCGCGCAGACAGGTCTTAAGTAACATTTATTACAATTATGAGTAATTATTTATTTATTGTTTCAAGTACACTTGCAGACAGTTTACAGAAGTTTACGTTTAAAGTATCTATCCTGATTGCATTCATGACACCATCGTAACATTGATTGTCGGACTCTAGCGAACATTTGAGATCATGTTGCGACCAACTGTAGCGCAGAATACAATCAGGTTCAGGGTAGACACTTTGAAAACTTGTAAACTGTCTCAAATGTACTTGAAACAATAAATAAATAATACATCACATAATTGTAATAAATGTCACCTAAGTCTTGTCTGCGCGGTTATAACTTTTTCTGCGAGATCTATTGTTCCTCAGAGTTTGTTGCACAGGTCCTGATTCAATCTGTATAGTTGTAGCAACACAATTCATGTAATTTTGTTTATTATAAATATAAATGATTTAGGAAACGGAGAGAGGAACGAGACAGAAAGAAACACGTAGCCGAAGAAAGAGATAGAGAAGAAATGGATATTACAGAAGAGGATGAGGATGAGGATAAGGATGAGACAGAGGGAGAGGAAAATAAAGAAAATAACGGACAGAAAGAAAAAAAAGACAACAAAGAGGAGGACGGAAACCGGAAGAAAGAAACCAGATGTAAGTTACATTTACCACATTACAATTACTTAAAGAAGGGGATGTAAAAGTCACCATTTTGTGCCCTTAACAGAAACCTGTAAAACACGCTTTGCTATCCTTTTTTAGGCTGAAAGAAGAAGGAAATAATAATTTTTCACCAGGAAATTGAGGGAAATATTTTAGAAGCGATAAATGTCTTTAAAATGTGTGTCAAAATAGCTGTGTTTGAGCGGTTTAACTGCATTTCCATTTAATGAATTCTACACCACAAAATTGTATAAAAATGTCTGTACATAAAACACGAGCGCATGCACCATTGCTCATATACACTTGTCATATTGTGTGTACAAAAATTTGGAAACGGCCAATTATATCAGAAAGTATTTCTCTTATGGGAAAAATGTTTGAGAAAAATGGGAAAAACTTGGAGGATTCAAAGGGGGCCAATAGACAATCTTATAAAATTATAGATTCAGGGACCATGTTGGGCCCAGTAGAGCTCAAGTAAATTTTTTAAATGGGAATTCTCCTATTTTGTAGTGCATCATCTTTCTCTACTAAATAATTTCAACAACTTTTGTCTATATATTTTTATTTGCCTAGTACTTTTTGAGTGGTGTAAAATTCATTAAATGGAAATGTAATGCTTGTTAAACTGCTCAAATACAGTTATTTTGACACACATTTTAAAGACATTTATTATCGCTTCTAAAATAATTCTCGCAGTTTCCTGGTGAAAAGATTATTTCCTACTTTTTCAACCTCACCTGTAGCAAAGTGTGTTTTACAGGTTCCCGTTAAGGGCACAAAATGGCGATTTTTACACGCTTTCCTTTTAAAGTCATTGCTATTTAGTTAAGTAATCTATTGCTTTGATTGTTACATTTCCGTGTAGTTATTATCTCTCAAGAGCGCGGCGGGCAAGGGGTAGAGGAGGGCAGAGAGGCTGGAGAGGGACAAGAGGAGGAAGAAGCTGGAGAGGAGCAGGGCGAGGGCGTCAAGGACGTGGCTACAGGGGTGGCCACAGGGGTGGCCACAGGGCTGGCTACTGGGGTGGCTACGGGGGTGGCTATGGGGGTGGACCCACTTACAACTTCTTCAATTAAAGATAAAATAAAAATATAATAAAAATATAATCAGTGTAATATATTCCCTCGAACTCCTTCCCATCCTTGTAATTATATAGAAAATAGTTTCCTTTTCAAGCTCGAGTTAATTATTGTTTTTGCTCCTCTACATAGGGATAAGCAGAAATTTTTTAAAGTGCGTACTTAGAGTAGATGTATCTTTTTAAATATTGATTGTAGCGCTTTGCGTGGGATTATATGCAAATCTAGCTGGACAAAACTAGAAAAAATCAATATTTTTAAATAAATCAAATAACGTAATAAAGTATTATTTATACTTGTATAATGCAGATTATATCATAATAAGGCCGGTAAAATATTTTGATGGTATTATAACGAAGCTCATAATAACAGTTTCTCAGAACACCTAGTTATTGGAATATTATATTGTATGTTTACATAATTATAAAAGTATATTATTGCAATTTAATTGTAATATTTCTGTGTTTGTTTAAAAGGATAAATTACGTTTTTTCAGTTTTTGTTGTTATTTTAATTCTTGTATGTTTAAAGAAATTTAATGAAAAGTAAGTATTCCTTTTTATTGTATAATTAGTATACATTATTGAGTAGAAAAAGCTTTCTCCGGCTTCATCCAAAATAATCGAATCATAATTAGATTCTTTGTAGTACATATTTTAAGCACTGTATAAAATAACAACTTTTGCAAATATTCTATCTTCTAACAGTAGATTTTTTTAAGTGCGTAAATAATATTAAAAAATTATCCAAATTATGGAATTAATTTTTTATAAAAGCTAAAAATTATTTATGTAAGTTTGGTGGAATGGAGAAATCTAAATTTATTCACAATATAAGATGTCTATAAAGTCTGTCTCTACCCCTTTGAATAACTTTTCAATATTATTTACGCACTTAACAAAATCTGCTGTTAGAAGATAGAATATTTGCAAAAGTTGCAAAAAATAGCACATTTTTTTATATAGTGCTTAAAATATGTACTACAAAGAATCTAATTATGGTTTGATTTTTTCGGATGAAGCCGGATGAAGCTTTTTCTACTCAATAATGTATACTAATAACACAATAAAAATAATAGTTACCTTTCATTAAATTTCTTTAAACATACAAGAATTAAAATAAAACACATAACGAAAACTGAAAAAACGTAATTTAACCATTTAAACGAACACAAAGATATTACAATTAAATTGCAATAATATATTTTTATAATTATGTAGACACAATATAATTTTCCAATAACTAGGTGCTCTGAGAAACTGTTATTATGAGCTTCGTTATAATACCATCAGAATATTTTACCGGCCTTATTATGATATAATCTGCATTATACAAGTATAAATAATACTTTACTGTTATTTGATTTATTTAAAAATATTGATTTTTTCTAGTTTTGTCCAGTTAGATTTGCATTTCATCCCACTGTGTCATAAGAATCATTGATAGAACTCCTCAGAGGGCGACCAGAACTCCCTCGAGAACTCCGGTAAAATGATTTTTTAATTTTAGGGATGGCACTTCGAAGGGCTGTAACTTTTGAAATATCGGTCGGAGCGCTTCGGACCCTTATAGTTTTCGATAGAACTCTTCGGGGGCCAACCAGAACTCCCGCGAGAACTGCCGATTTCCGAAAAAAAATTACCCCTCGGGACTTTGAAAATTTTCGAGGTGTGGCACTTCAAAGGGCTGTAACTTTTGAAATATCGTTTGGAGCGCTTCGGACCCTTATAGTTTTCGATAGAACTTCTCGGGGGCCAACCAGAACTCCCGCGAGAACTCCGGTAAAATGATTTTTTAATTTTAGGGGTGGCACTTCGAAGGGCTGTAACTTTTGAAATATCGGTCGGAGCGCTTCGGACCCTTATAGTTTTCGATAGAACTCCTCGGGGGCCAACCAGAACTCCCGCGAGAACTGCCGATTTCCGGAAAAAAAAATTACCCCTCGGGACTTGGAAAATTTTCGAAGTGCGCACTTTGAACGGCTGTAACTTTTGAAATATCGGTCGGAGCGCTTCGGACCCTCATAGTTTTCGATAGAACTCCTCGGGGGGCCAACAGAACTCCCGCGAGAACTGCCGATTTCCGGAAAAAAAAATTACCCCTCGGGACTTGGAAAATTTTCGAAGTGCGCACTTTGAAGGGCTGTAACTTTTGAAATATCGGTCGGAGCGCTTCGGACCCTTATAGTTTTCGATAGAACTCCTCGGGGGGCCAACAGAACTCCCGCGAGAACTGCAGATTTCCGGAAAAAAAATTACCCATCGGGACTTGGAAAATTTTCGAAGTGCGCACTTTGAAGGGCTGTAACTTTTGAAATATCGGTCGGAGCGCTTCGGACCCTACTAGTTTTCGATAGAACTCTTCGGGGGGCCAACAGAACTCCCGCGAGAACTGCCGATTTCCGGAAAAAAAATTACCCCTCGGGACTTAGAAAATTTTCGTAGTGCGCACTTTGAAGGGCTGTAACTTTTGAAATATCGGTCGGAGCGCTTCGGACCCTTATAGTTTTCGATAGAACTCCTCGGGGGGCCAACAGAACTCCCGCGAGAACTGCCGATTTCCGGAAAAAAAATTACCCCTCGGGACTGAAAATTTTCGAAGTGCGCACTTTGAAGGGCTGTAACTTTTGAAATATCGGTCGGAGCGCTTCGGACCCTTATAGTTTTCGATAGAACTCCTCGGGGGGCCAACAGAACTCCCGCGAGAACTGCCGATTTCCGGAAAAAAAATTACCCCTCGGGACTTAGAAAATTTTCGAGGTGCGCACTTTGAAGGGCTGTAACTTTTGAAATATCGGTCGGATCGTTTCGGACCCTAATAGTTTTCGATAGAACTCTTCGGGGGGCCAACAGAACTCCCGCGAGAACTCCGGAAAAAAATTTTTTAATTTTAGGGTGCGCACTTTGAAGGGCTGTAACTTTTGAAATATCGGTCGGAGCGCTTCGGACCCTTATAGTTTTCGATAGAACTCCTCGGGGGGCCAACAGAACTCCCGCGAGAACTGCCGATTTCCGAAAAAAAAATTACCCCTCGGGACATAGAAAATTTTCGAGGTGTGGCACTTCGAAGGGCTGTAACTTTTGAAATATTGGTCGTAGCGCTATAAAACCTATAGGGAACTCTAGAACTCGTCGAAATCTTTCTGAATCTACCATAAAAAATTGATTTTTTGAAAAAAGTGGAAATTTTTTGTTCAACTTTGACATCGATTTTTGGGCTTATTTGAACGGAACTCTTTTTAAAACCTATAGGGAACTCTAGAACTCATCGAAATCTATCCGAAACTACCATAAAAAATTCATTTTTTCAAAAATGGGGGGCGCCGTGAAGTTAGCCCCCCCCATTTTTAAAATGGTGTTTTCACCACTTTAAATGACGGAACTCTCTTTAAAAACTACAGAGAACTCTAGAACTCTTTCTGGGGAATCCAGAACTCCAATAAAAATTTCCGAATTTTGAAAAAGGGGGGCCAACTTCACAGACATTGATGCGTTTGATTTAACATCAAATTTTTTTGCGCACGCGATTGTCAAAAGGATTTTTTATCTGTACCTACACTCGAGGTAAATATTGAAATATAAATGACTATTATTGATAAAATCCCTTAACCGCGATCCTGCAACAAATAATAAAATTGTATTTTTTAATTATTTCAAAGTTGTGAATTTACTAGCATACAGATCTCATTTAACGTTATGAGAAGCTTATGGGAATATCTGAGGTAACATTCTGAGACTAAAGAGTGGCGTAAGGCAAGTTTGCATAATCTCTTTAAAAAAGGTACGTCATATTTTGTGCTCATAAAATTTCTAATGTTGTAATTATGTCGCTTGTGTCGCAAATATATTTTTCGAAGCTTCGAACCTGTCGAAGAGTAACAGCCCTAGTCGAATGTGAAGAGGTTCGACTATTAAAAGCGCGTATTATATACATACATACATACGGCATGGCAAATGCATTGTTCAAAATTCTACCTGAGTTTAGTATCTGTGAGTTTCACATGCATGAAAGTAAATACGTAGGACTAAAAGTAAGTAAACAGCTTATTATACTCTATCCATATTTTTAAATCAATAAAAACTTAATTTTTAATTTTTTGACAACAGCCAGTAATCACAATGCACAAATATCTTGACACGATGCGTACCTGCCTGAATATATTCAAAATGGTATGATTCTCTTAGGGCAAGACATTTGTAACACCGTATGTATATCGAGCAAATAAAAGATTTTCAGTTCAATTAACCATTAATTATCGGCAATAATAATAAGTATAAGATGAATATTTGCGGATAATTGAATAGTTGTTTCAAAATACTTCGAGTTCTCCATACAAATCCATGCACACGCCCAAAAGCACAGACACATACGTACACACGCTCGCATGCATACACAACCTTTTTGTAATTGTAATATTGAGCATCCGTTCCTTTCCACTTTTTCGTCGAAAAAGAAATAGGTTTGTTCTTTGTAGCTAAACTCTTTGTACGTTTCATTGTTTCTCTTTTTCTCTCCATCTAATTATATATATCGCAGGAATCCTAGATTCTGTCAGTAAAATTGTAAGTTAAGATTTTTATTAATTTACATTTATAAATATATTATAAATTATATTTATAAATATAAATATAATTATATAAGTTTATATTTATATTAACTTTTATTATATTTATATTAATTCTATTATATATTTATATTAATTTTTATTTATTTCACAATATCCCGGCTTTTTGTGGATTCCCTAGGGATTTTACAAAAAAATGTTTCAAAGTTAGTGCATTCCTCGGAATATGGTTTGAACAAATATACATGAATCTGGTTAAAATTGATCGTTTTATTACCTATTTTCTACTGCTGCAGCCACCGCGACACAAATGTCTGATTAATGAATTAGAATTAAATCATAGAGACGTAGTCGATTGAACTTTTGTCGAGAAGTAAAAAATAAAAAAATCACTCACCGGCCGATGCGCAACAGCGGAGTTGTAATACTACGTTGATTATAGATAAAATTATCTGAAACATACAAATATTTTTACATTAAAGCATTGCAGTGCCCAAAATTATAGATATTTGTATTGTACGAGTGATAAATTAATGATTCGAGTATAAAGTGTAAAGGCAAATCACGTCGCGCTTGAGAAAGTGGAATCCGCCACGGGACAGCAAAATAATAAACAAATATCACTCACCTTACGATCGTTCCGCCGTTGCCCGATGCCTCCTAGGCCCCCTCCTCCTCTCCGTGGTCCTTCACCGATGTCGCATCTCCGTCGACGCACTCACTCACGACATTCACGAGCGAAAATCGACGATATCGTCGCTCATGATCGCGCGAAACTTTGCACGGCACTCCCGGTATTAATCTCGCGGCACGGCGCGTACTTTATCATACGATGATAGAAGGATTACGTCGGAGATGTCTGTACGATCCGCTCGACGATCCCGTCGGCCCGTGATGCCCCGCAGGTAGACGCGACGAGAGAGTCTTACATGGCGGAGAGAATTTCGTCAGGAACAATCGTCGCGTGGACGCTACACTTGCTGCTTGTCAGGCGATTTTGCTTAACTGTAATCATAAAATCATCGATTTATGAACTTTGTATCTATCCCCCATGATCGCCAAATATTAAGCACGATTAAATTACAAGACTGAACATACGACGACAAGACTGCGATCGCCAATTAAACACGATATCGTCGCTTATGTTCGCGCGACACTTTGCATCGGCACTCCCGGTATTAACCTCGCGACGTGGCGCGTACTTTATTACACGACGACGGACGACGAAAGAATTGCGTCGAAGATGCTATGAACGAAGCTATCCGCTCGACGCCCGTTACTCGATTTAGCATCCGCTCGTGTCCCTTATTCGTGTTCCGAAATCGACGGTAATTTTATTCTGAAACCGCGCGACACAACGACGACACGAGACGCGAGGCGAGTCGAGTCGCGATTGCAAAAAACGAGACCGATCGTCCGAAAGAATGTAATCGGAAAGTCAATATTAACGAATGCGATATACATACCTCGACATCCGTATAAATTCCGTGAAGCACATGTATTAAATAAGCGTTCAACATATCACAGTTTTCCGTAATCTGAACCGGCGATTCGTGTATTATTCCGCACTGTATTCCGAAAGCAATGACTTCCAGTTCCAACATGGATCCGCAATCCGTGGACGACCGTGGAGTGCCGACGCCGCGAACGCCGCGAACGGCTTTTCGGCAACTCGAATAGTGGGGTAGAGTGGGGGTAAACTAACTAGATCGAGAGAACCAATCGGCATGCGGCATCGCGGAAAAGGACCGAGCTACATCTCGAGATTTTCAAGAGAACTTCGATACATTCGAATATCGATGTAATTTCTATCTTTAGGGCCGGTATTCATAGTTATTTAAGACCGTCTTAAGTTCAATCTTAAGATGTCATGAACCAATCACAGAGCCGTAATAGCGTCTTAAGACATTACTTAAGACGGTCTTGAAGACTATGAATACCAGCCTAGATGATTTTCCGTCCACAAACGTTAAGTCCATTTAATAACACATTGTTCAAATGAAAAACAAAGCCGCTTATAATGAATCAATTTCAATCGATACGATACACCTTGTATAAATTGCATTTACATGAGACTGACTAACTTTCCAGACGGTAAATGTTTTATACTTACACATACCATAAAAGTAAGAAATAACTGGACCACAGCTCATCTATCATAAATCTATTATATCTATTATAAATGGCGCAATCTTTGAGCGTCAAAAAATTTGACACAATCTATTATTTCTAGAATATCTCTTAACATTATACAAGAAATATTAGTATACTATAATATTCCTTGTATAGTATAGAAATTAGTCTCATGTAAATGCAATTTATACAATGTGGTTCGTATCGATTGAAATTGATTCGTTATAAGCGGCTTTGTTTTTCATTTGAACAATGTATGATTAAATTTAATGTCCGTGGACGGAAAATCACCTAAAAATAGGAATTATATCGATATTCGAATGTATCGAAGTTCTCTCGAAAATCTCGAGATGTAGTTCTGTCCTTTTTCGCGATGCCGATTGATTCTCTTCAATTGAAACGACGATTACACCCTATATGTGACTATTATATATATATGTATATATATATATATATATATATATATATATATATATATATATATATATATATATATATACAAAGGGGTTCAAAGGGGGCCAATAAACGATCTTATTAGATTTGGCCGTTCCGCAACTTTTGGTACGCACGGTATATATCATATATATGTATATACATATACACCTATATTTTCTAACTTATTAAACTGCGCGTCGATTCTTTATCGAACTTAAAACTTCATCTTAATATTTTTAATTTTAATATATTTCAAATCTGATCAATTAATTTTAATATTTTAATAGTTTTCTATTATATGATACCAAAAGCTATTCGGAAATCAATCGATTGATATGAATCCTTTACAGGTATATTAAATGTGAAATATAAGACGAAAAGGTATTTTATTTTAAAGTTCTCGCCCTAGAAGTACATCTACATCTACCTATTCAGTGACGTTTAAAAAAATCAAAATCGACGGATAACGAATGAGAGCACGATATAATAGACACAATATAAGTAAGAACAGTAGGTAGTAGGTACTCCGTCAAGAAGTTGGAAATAAATATGGCGATTTACACAATTAATAACATGGCGATTGTCATGGTAGGTAACTAATGATAACCTGGAAGCTGGATGCACCATGAAAAATACAGTCAACAGGAACAGAGAATACAATTCTGTTCCTGTTGCCTGTGTTTTTCATTGTGCATGCAGCTTGAAGGGCGCTCGCACAATCAACAACATGGAGGATAGTTTGCTACATAAATCAAAGGCACCGATACGAGGTGTACCTGTTCTTACCTATACTGTACAATAGAGCTGTTTTCTTTAGCTGCAGTACGACAAATTTTGCATTTAAGATAAGTGTTACAAGAAAGCATTAGAGAGTAAAAGAGGATAAATAAAAACTGTTAAAGAAAAAATACAGAATATGCAGCTGAAGAAAACGAATTAATACAAACGTTATCTACCTGTCTTTGAGATCTCATGGCGCAATCTTCGAGTGTCTTCACGGCCTAGTATTTACCTCGTCTTTGTTAAAGGGCGCCGAAGTTCTTTAAGGTAGTAGTGATAGTAGAATTCATCTTGACGCCTTGTGCCAATCGCCATACTCGCCATATGGTATGTTTTCCTTATTCTCCTCCCTCTCTTCAGCTACCTAAAACAAAAATCAAGATTGATCAGAAAACAATTAGTTTTTAAAAGCTTCAAAAATTCAAAAAAGTTAAATTAATACAGTCCTCTCAACAATAAAATGTCTTGCTGTTTGAAAGCATTAGACATACTTTTCAAAATTTTCCGTGTTATGGGCATTCATTATCCTCCACAAAGCGAGCATATTTATGAAATTATTGAAAAAGTAATCTTTAATAGCCAAAGAAAATGTTTGAAAAGATATGCCTATATTCAAGATATTATTGAAAATATAAAATTCAATTAATAACTTTGATTGATACGTGAACAGCCAAGAAATTGCTATGTTTTCAACAATGAATTGTCCTTATTGTGATATTACTTTTAATAACATTGATAAATATATATTTCATTTAAAGTATATTCATAAACAAGATATTTTCACTTATCATACTGATAATTGGCTTAGATCATTTCACAGAAAAGACAGTTTTAAAAAACACATTTCAACTCATGGATTTGATGCATCTTAAAAAAAAATTTGAAAACGTTCCAACTATACACACAATAGAGATAAATAACTCCAAATCTAATCCAGATACGACATTTTGCTGTGAGACTAAATCCTCATCAGACAATGTAAGAGATACATTACAAGATATTCCGTCATTTCTTAAAAAATTAGACGTAGCAATTAAACAATTAGTTGCTCAATTATATGATAATTTATCGTCAACTAAATTTGACATACAGAAAATTATAGAAATCATTTAAAAGTTTTCTTGTTCTGAATTATTAAATGGACTTGAGCAAATTATTTTTAATTGTGATTTAAATGAGGTATTAGGTTCTTTTAAAGTAATTTCAAATTATTTTAATAACTTTAATACAGAATAATATATAAGAGAATCTTTTTTTGGAAAATTCGAAGTACTTTATTAGACCATCACAGGTTATTATAGGTACTTCAACTGATGAATCCAGACGGCAGAATAGTATATCACTTACAATAAAGAATAGAACTTGTTGTTATGTTCCTATCCAAAAACAATTACAAGCCTTGAACTTCCCGTTTTATAACAAATTTTGGATTATCAGAAAGATTTGGAGATTAACAATTCAGAGTCTTATAAAAATATGGTACAAGGTTCTTTATGGAAATCCATCAAATCTGTGACTCCAAATAAGATAATTTTACCATTAACTGGATACTTTGACGATTTTGAGGTTGGTAATCCACTTGGGAGTCATGCTGATTATAAAATTGGATGTTTATATTATAGTATCCCGACCATTCCACCACAATACAATAGTCGCTTAGAAAATATATTTATCTCGACATTATTTTATAGTTCAGATAGAAATCGTTACAGAAATGTTGCTGTTTTAAAGCATGTAATTAATGAATTGGAACTTCTTGAGAAAAATGGTTTATATATAGAAAATGAGAAAACCGGAGAGAAAACACAAATATTTTTTGCATTGTGTTTTGTATTGGGCGATAATTTAGGAGCATTCAATACTCGGATTAACTGAAAGTTTCTCTCCCAATTATTATTGTAGGTTTTGCTTAGCAGATAAAAATTTAATGAAAGAACTGATTACAGAACAATCAAACCTGCTAAGATCAAAAAATAATTATTTACATCATTTGCAAAACCAACATTCCGAAATAAAAGAGAGATGCATTTTTAATGATTTGGATTATTACCATATTTATGAAAATCAATGTGTGGACACTGCATGATCTATATGAAGGTGTATTAAGATATAACATGGCAAATATAATATCAAAATTAATACATTTAAAATATTTTACAATAGAAACTCTTAATTTCAAGATCAAGTACAATTTATATAATCCACATGAAAAGAATATACCTCCATTAAGGAAAGTTATTTAAAAAATGGAAGTATAATCTGTTCAGCTTCTGAGATGAATGCATTAATAAATAATTTTCGTTTTATAGTCAGTGATACAGTACCACAAAGTAATGAAGTTTGGAAATTGTACTTGTTATTTATAAAAATAACAGAAATTATTTCCAGTCCATGTATATCAAAAACAGCACTTGAACAATTTAATCTTTATATCTCTGAACATAACAAATTACATCTGTATTTTTTAAAATAATTAGTATTTAAATACTATATTATTTTAAGAAAAATACATTTTGACACTATAAAAACTTGCTCATAGTATTAAACGGTTAAAAATTAATAAATATACATATTATCTTATATAATATGTATATTGCTCTTGGAAAATATGTAATTTAAAAAAATTTATTTATAGTAAACCTTGCAGAAAAAAGGTCTATCGGTTATATTACTTAAGCCTTGATATAAAAAGGTATAAGTAAACAAATTCTACTTTTTTCCTGTCTGATAAATTATATTATATGCATTATATGCATATAATGTTTGACACTGTATATAAGTATTGAAATAAAAGTACCAATTAAGAGTTCTGATAATTTATCAGACAGGAAAAAAGTAGAATTTATTTACTTATACCTTATATCAAGGCTTAAGTAATATAACCAAAAGATCTTTTTTCTGCAAAATAATACATATTTTTCTATGTTATATATTTTTAAACTATTATATAAAAAGTAGATAAAAATAAAATTAATAAAAGTCAACTTACACGATCAGATACCCTTTGTGAGACACTGGATCAATTTCTGCCAAACTGTTGTTGTTCATATCAACGAGGAGGTGATTATTTCGTCTGGATCCATCTTCCGTCAGGTACGAATCTTTTTCCCATACAATTCCTGTAATACAGTATAACTGAGTAAATTCAAATATAAAATTTTGAAATAATTATATATTACAATTTTAATATTGTATTCTTTTTTAATTATATTTTATATACTTATAATAATTTACTTAATTTTTTGTAAATTATCTTTTTTTTTAAATATAGATGCTACCAAATTCATCAAATGGTGTCAACAGGAATATAAAGTATCAGCGATACCACACACAGAAAAATAATTATTCTACAGCTAAGAAGAGCACTTTACTTATTTTATTTTACTTCTTTTAAGTAAGTTTTCTTTCAACCAAGAATATTTTCTTACTAATAGTTTTCAAATATCTTGACACAAGTCAAGAATATTGTTTTGAGTAAATGTAATTCTTGCAATGACTTTATGATATATTTGCGGATTAAGTAAAAGATATGCTTGTGTGTGTGTATATCCGCAAACCTACCATATAGTCATTGTAAGAATTACATTTACTCAAAACAATGTTTTTGACTTGTGTCAAAATATTTGAAAACAACTAGTATAAAGAAAATATTCTTGATTGAGAGAAAACTTACTTAAAAGAAGTAAAATAAAATAAGTAAGTGCTTTTCTTGGCTGTAGAATGATTAGTTTTCTGTGTGCAGATGCTCGATTTTCATATAAGGGTAAAGCAAAGAATTTTTTACATATAAGTATAGGCTTTCACACGAAAGAAGTTTTGGAAACTACGGCACAAACTTTATACAAGGCGCGTTTGATGTATATGAGACATGATATGTTCCTTTACCCTTCATATGTATATTTGTTTTCACTTTTTTTTCTTTTGCACGCGAGGCGCAAGACGGATCAAAAGGTCAAAAGGGGAAGACGGGAGAGTTAAGGACAACGGGGCTCTCTCAAGCTGATCCCTCGCACGATTCGAAAGCCACACGTTAAACAAATAATTGAGCGCCAGACGCGTACTCCTCGTGTCCACTAATGTCCAGAATTTGCGAGAATCTAGAATCTGATGCAAAACCGCGATAGCCAATTTAGTATGTCGTGCGAGGGGCCGGCCAGCTCGACCTAACAAGGGGAAACATAAAATGGAAATAAACAGGATAGAATTAAACGTAAAAAGGCAGTAAACGTGCGACTGAATCAAACATGAAATATACGATGCGGCGTCACGCTCGGCGCGCACGGAGTCGATCTCAAAAACCGCGATTACGCGAAAGGGATTCTGTCGCCATTAACACGAACAGCGTACGTCACGGCGACGTCCAACGAGGCGCACTAACGAATAGCGAATAATGCGTGATACTCGCGATAACACTTATCACTGCGCGATCACATGAATCCGCGGCAACACTCAACATGAAAGGGGCGCAACAATATTTAACGCAATTACACTTGCAAATCTTAACGCGCGAACGAGGGATATGGCCGACCACGCAAAACGCTACGCGATACGCGAGTAGGTACATCCGCATAGCCTGTACTTTCGACACTCAACGCGACTCGCGATGTACTTAAAATGCGACAATTGAAAATATCAAACTCACCGATCCGCTGATTCTGCTTCTCGCCGCTGCTTCTCGTCCTTCTCGAAAGGACGAAACTTCTCCCTCAAAAATCGCGCAGAACTCAGTCTCGTCACCACACGTCTGTTCACGCCGAAAGGACGAACCGTAAGAGATCGAACAAACGCTGCTCGATACCGGATCGATAGTATGCCCACTCAGTGGGGGTGCGCAAATCTTCTGCGCGACCGCCGGTCGCCGACCAATTAGGGGCGAGTTTCGCGGATTCGCGAGCGCGCCACGGTCCCCGTCGCACAGTGTCGTATACAGTCGGTCCTACGGGGGTGCTTCGCGACCCCGCGCCTTCGCAATGGCATTTCGAAATTTTACGCCGAGCGCTCCGGACAGCCGGGCCTCACTTCTACCGACAGGAGCTCTCCCGGTGAACCTCTGGGATGATGACCTCGCCATCACGGGTCCGGTCGGGGCATTTTCCTTGACCGTGGAGGGCCCTGCGACAGTCTTCTCCGTCACCTGCCGATCACGCGCTATACCACAGATTAATAGACAGATAACCAATGGCCCCTCAAAAGTCGAGACCAGCATTTCCGTGCTTTGATTACCGACACACTTTGCCCCTTACCGACAGACTTTGCCCCTAGGATTGAGTCCGGACTAAATATACCCGATTTTACCTACAGACTTTGCCCCTGGTGCGAATCCGGACTAAATATATCCGATTTTATCTACAGACTTTGCCCCTGATGCAAGTGTGCGAGTCCGCACTAAATATATATCCAATTTTATGCCGGTATTCATAGTCGATTCTTATTTCAAGACCGTCTTAAGTGATGTCTTAAGATGCTAATACGGCCCTCTGATTGGCTGATGACGCCTTAAGACTGTACTTAAGACGATCTTGGATATAAGACCCGACTATGAATACCGGCCTTAGGTCCGTATTCATAGTCGGATTTCAAGACTGTCTTAAGTAATGTCTTGAGATGCTAATACGGCTCTGTGATTGGTTCATAACACTTTAAGATCGTACTTAAGACGGTCTTAAATATAAGATCCGACTATGAATACCGGCCTTAGAGTTCGACCGAAACTATTTTTTTTAGTTTCGGCCGAAATCGAAACTGAAAACCGAAACTTTTGAAGGAGTTTAAAAAAGCGATATAATTTTAAAAAATCGTTGAAAATTTATGTATAATACCTACTCTTTTTTTATGTTTTATTAAATATCACTGAAATATAAAAATATTTGTCAAATATTATATTGCATCCCCAACTTTAAAAATTATAAAATCACATAAGTATTATTCAGATCACATAAAAGTTTGTACTTGAGATGTTTTTACTTAAACTTAGATAATAAATTAACTTAATTTAGTAATCAGTAATTGAACTCAAACATTTTTATATTATAATAAAAATAAAAATTTCTGAACAAGATTCGAATCAGAACAAGAACCGAATCCGAACAAGATCCGGATATCCGCGGATTTTTGCTTAAATAAAATATTTTATCTTGGATCTATTTCTATCTCGGACATCTTGATAAATGGATAATTGTAATCACTAGTGGCCCGAAAATATCGAGATTTTCTTTTCCACCGGTCCTCGAACCCGGTTTTTATATTATGTCTATATCTGCTTTCTGTGTATATATATATATATATATATATATATATATATATATATATATATACACAGAATATATATTAATCATATATATATATATATATATATATATATATATATATAGATTGTATAATAGCAAGTCAGGGGCGCATGGAATAAAAATTATCTATATTTTGTTAATATTATTATATGTTTTATAATTATATATTTTTATATATTAATAAATATTTTTTTCTGTACTTAAATGTATAGACGACATATATTAGTGACATGTAAAAATTACAGTTAAAAAATATTTATTTATATTATTTATTGTCTTAGTTATTGATTCTTATTCTTAATATATATACGATCAAAATTAACATTTTGATTATCTTTATATACATATATGTTATATGTTATATGTTATATGTTATATGTCAGCCATATAATAAAATTGTAATTATTTATTAATTATGTTTCATTTATTAATCATATAATATATACAGAAATGATAGCCAAATTTGGACAACGGATTCACGTTCAGCTAGCAAAAATACATCGAAAATGACTATTCACACTCGTGTTGCAAAGAAAGTCAAATTTTGTCGGACAGTGTAGGGGAGACCGGGGCACCATGAGCCACAAAAATTCAAACTCCGAAAAGTACCTGTAAATAAAAGATTTTTTGTCTCATTTTTTTTTAATAGTTAAAGCACACTGTCTATTTTAAAGTTTCTTTGGCATATTTGATAAATATTGATTAGTTTTTGAGAAAAAAATTAAAACACAAATTTTGAGAAATGACACATGGTGCCCCATACCCGGGGCACCATGGGTCAGTCACTGGGGCACTATGTGTCACACACAAAAACTAGATTTATTCACTCAAGAAGTAACGAAATGTTACAAAAAGTGAAAATATACCTATTTTACTTCTTTGGTTTTCTCTTCCTCTTATTCTCCGTCTTATTTTCCTTTACCTCTTGTTTTTTCTTCTTTTCTATCGAGCTTTTTTTCCGGAGACGCAGTCAAAATTTTGCTGTTACCCTGCTGTCTACGTTTTCTAGTGGAATACTGACGTATTCCCTTTGGGTAGCCTTTAATTTCTGCAGGACTTTTAACCCTTAAATGCCACACGTCTGAAAAATTTCGTTTATGACACATGGGGTCTAAAAAACCCCAGCATGAAAAATGTCTCCTTACTCATTGATTTTTTGATATTTAGTTATGAAAATTATTTTCAATGTTGTTCAAGGCTTAGAAAAGAGAATAAAATGCTTATATTGTTAAAATTTCAATTTCAACATAGTATAAAATATTAAGATTGCCAAAAAAGATAAAATATTGGTTTTTATAAACAAATGAGTCGTAAATCTGTAATTTTTAATATTTTTACCTAAAAATTTAGCAGAGTATTCTTGAGATAGTGTATTTTAAGGAAAAAGAAACACCGATATTGAATTGTTAAAAAAAGGTATTTATTTTGCAATGTAAAGTGTGATTTTTTTCATACAAAAGCACATCAGAGGGAGCCATGAGCTCCATTTTTGGCGGAAACATTTGAAAATATATAATTGAAAAGGGTCTGGGGTCCGCTGGACCCTGTGTGGCATTTAAGGGTTAAATTGGCTTGGGACCTCATCTGCTACTTCTTTTTCTTGTAATATCCTCGATGGCGTACCTGATGAGTCGTTTGCTACAGACATCCTCGACATCCTCGTCTAAATAATTATTTTATATTGCCCCGTTTCATCATAAATAGGTTAATGTGTGACACATGGTGCCCCAGCATTGAGTGTCACATGGTGCCCCGAAGGCACTTAATATAAAAAACGGTAAAATGTAATTACAAAAATAAATGATACATGATTATCTATAGTGTTATAAAATTACAAAAGAAAGCTAGAAAGTTGTACCTGAGTTTCAGTACATGTATATTCTACTACAAAACTAATATTCAAACTTTTTTAAGCAGTTAAAAGGTTACTTACGTATCACAAAAATCATTTATCTCACGTGCGTCTCGAGACAACGGACTTCGATCACTACCACCTAGATACGAAGTATGGGCAATGAAGTAACTGTCACATGATACTAGTTGTACCAACCTAAACATTCTAGATTACCCTAAACAGTCAATGACACATGGTACCCCGTGGCTCATGGTGCCCCGGTCTCCCCTATATTAAATGAGAAAAAGAGATATTTTCAAACTTAGCTCGAAAACAAAAAATTATATCCACACGAAATAAAACGTATTTTAAAGCTAAAAGTTCGCATTTTTATGTGGCATAAATAAAATTTAGAAAAAAAATTGCTACCGGTGCTACAACGTCCTAAAGAAATTCAAAAACGTCGTGGCCTCTTTGACGCCATTTTTCTCAAAATTGTGACGTGATAGCCAAGGCTGAAATATGGATTCAGAAGGCAAAAATCGAAAACGACTAGTCACACTCGTGTTGCAAAAAAGATAAAATTTTGTCGGACAGTGTAATTATTATAACAAAAAAATGTTTTCGATATGATATATTGATTTTATTTTTTACAATCTTCATTAATTAACAATTAAATTGATTTGCGATTTTTTAGTGAATTTACTGTTCTAACGAAAAAGCTGTGTTTCAAGACCGACAATTCGTTGGCGCGCAGTTTAGTTGGAAATAGTATCAGAAATTCACACGGAAATTATTTGCTACTTAGATCCTAGCTCGGACTTGATGGCGTTCTTATATTATATTAATTTAATGTCAAATATACAGTCTTAATAACTAATTTTTGAAGGAAATTTATAGTTTTCAAAGGAAGAAAATTCTCGAAATTATCGATGATTATACGTGATATAAAAATTGAATATCCCATTTGTTTTCAAAATTTGTTCGCGGAAACCTTGGATCTTTAAAACAGATCGAAGGGAAACGTTGAAAGTGGGAATAAAAACTCCCAAACAAATGAAAAACGCAAAACATTTTTTGCTTGTTTTCACTCTGCGAGCATCTGGCATTCTTAAGTGACCATACTGACTGTCTCATCAGAACGTATTTCACAGTGCTTGTGAGATATTTTACTTCCAATTTATAGTTTCTTGCGATTTTTTATCGTAGTTACTGAAAGGTGTTATCGGAAATTGTGACGTAAAGTGTGCAGTGAGCCGATCGTAAGAATCTACAGTTTTAAAACGTAGTTTCAGAAAAATCACGAGATTCGTGGAAATTCGCGGAGATTGCGTGTTTTCTCGGCGTTTTCCGTTCACAGCGGGGGGTTTGTTTTGGATTGTTGCTGGTGTTTTTTATAAATAAAAATGGATAACAATAGTGTGAAGAAAATCACGATATTCGACAGATGTGCATATAAAAACTGTAATAATGTCAGATCAGAGAACTGTAAACTGTTTTGTTTTCCACGGAAGCCCTGATACAAGATTTGACATTTGGATAAAAAACTGTGGTAAGTAAAAATACAAAATTCTTGACAATACTAAAAATATTTGACGATGATTAAAATCGTATGTCTCTACAAAATTTGTATATAAAGTTTATATTCCGCGACCAACAGAATTAATCGATTTCACGAGCGATAGATTTTACGCGAACGGCGATGATAAAAAAAAAACACGGTTTGAATAGCGCAATTATCGCGAGCAGCGAAAGCGTGAGCTTGAACAAAGGATATGTATATTCAGTACGGAATCGTACAATTAGAATACGGAATCATATTTGCAATCGCACCGAGAAAAGACTTAGATCAAGTGTAACCCGCGCGCGGAAGTCCGGGGTTTTATTGTCGCGACATTTCTCGAACTCCGGACCCGAGGCAACGAACCGAAAAGTTCGCAGGGTTAATCAACTGTCGACAGCCCGAGAAAACGGCAATTTTGACTAATGTCAACGGCTCAGCTGATCTCGGGGTCGACAGCCGATCAGCTGTTTTCGCCGTCTTTCGCTTCGTCCCGAGTGTTTACCTCGCGCATTGAGGCCTCGAGACACAGGAAAGAGCCGGCACAGGCAACGTTTTCAACCCCTATTTTCAAGGAATATGCCGTTTATTCCCGGAACGAAATATCTACTACATTTAACATTACGAAACATAAATTATATATTAATATCCGAAGCGAAGAACTTATTACTAATTTATTTCACGCGGTGTAATAGATTTGATTCCGAACACAGTCTTAAAGTTTACCATAATAAAATAACAAACATAATGATTACATTAAGATGATTTGCCATAACGCTACTGTATTGCTGACGTATTATTTAAAAATGCATTGTGCAAATATTTTTTCTCTATTTAATGAAAAGACTACATTTCTACATGATTCGAAATATATGTATACACATCCCAGGTAGCACATACACGTTTCAGAAATGTTTTATAAGCGTTTTTCCGAAACGTTTTATAATCGATTTCTAGAAACGTTTCTCATGAGTAAAAATGTCCATTCGAAAAACGTTGGATGGAACGTTTCTTTTCCGATAAAAAACGTTTAAAAAACCATTATAGAAACGTTTTGTTTTAATGATAAAGACATTTTAGATAAAGACATTTAAAATTCCTACTTTTCACGTCTTTTGAACGTGTTTATGACGTCTTTCAAACATGCGTGAGAATGTTCTAGAAGCTTTATGCATATACCATCTATGACGTCTTTTTCTTTTCTAGGGAAAACGGAATCCATTCCGAAAAGTTCCATAATACGTGCCCTGGTGCACATTCGTGCAATAAGTTAAAGTGAAACAAAATATACTGGTCTCACTCTAACTTAATTGCATTACTGATGTGCACCAGTTCAGGAAGTTCTTCAAAACGGAACACACGTATAAATGTTCTTTCAATGGCCACGTTCAGCAGAACGTTTATTTTGCAACTGTTGGAAGTTTTTTAAGCTCAGATTTGTCCGATGACAAATAGATTAAGACCGGTAGGACAAAATTAATTTAAGTAAATAAGTGGATATATGTGCATGGATAAAATGATTTATTTTGTGCAATAATAATTAGTGCAATATAAATTTAAATGTTTCAAAAAAGGCTATTAAAGCTATTGTATATATAGCTAAAACAAATTATAATTTTGAAAGGAAAAATTTAACAAATAGGTATTTTTGTTAACTGTAGAAACGTAAAAAATACGTTTCTTAAATCATGGTTTCAAAAACATTTTTGTTCAAACGTTTCTTAATGGTTCTTTACGGTTATGAAACTATGTATACGTTCAAAAAACGTATATAAAACTAATATGTGCTACCTGGGATAATTGCAGCATTTTAAGTTTCATTCAGATTTCTCGTCACACGTTTGTAAATGTTTTCCTATCGGGGTATTTGTTTTAGACAACATACATTTATTTATATTAGAGTAACAATATGTGCACATAAAAAATAAATAAAAATATTATTGATTTATTTATATCTTGTAGTATCAAATAATATTTTCTTGCAATAATAATTATTAGTGTAGTAGGAAAGAGACAGACGCGGAGTCTTCCCGTTCGGACGAGGACGCGGTAGAACAGGTGAATATTGCGAGTGTTTTGGCGTGATCGCCTAGCGACGGAAAGATGTTTGACGATCGCCCGGACAGAAAGAGTCTCGCGTCTCTCCCGTTGTTTCAGAAATAAAATAACCGTCGAGCAGGTCACATCTCTTGATTTATTAGTAGTTAGTTTTCTCTCCTCCGCGCCCTACATTTTTCAGAAGTGGGATTCTGACTTGCGATCGGACCGTCCGCGGTTGTGAGTTCGTTAGCGAGTGATGCCATTAAGAAAATAGTGCAGAGTTACGTGAAAATCCGTGCGAGTTATGGTGGACGATAAGTTCAAAGTCGCGCAGCTGAAGGCAACTCTCAGGCGGTTGAGTTTGCCTCAAACTGGCGATAAAGCGACTCTGATCAAGAGACTTTATGAGCACGATCCTAGTGGAGCGTGGAAGGACGTCGCAAGGAGAGTGTGCATGGAGGAGAACGAAAGGCAGACGGCGGCTCAAGACGAAGATTCTGATGACGGTGCAAGAGGAATAGATAGACGGTCACCGCCGATGGACGCAGCGGGGCCAGGCAGTCCGGATGAGAGGGATAACGTGGTAGACCTCGCCAGAGACTTAGAGCGTATGAGATGCGAGTACGATTATATGCAGCGGCAGTTAGACGACTTACGCCTGGAAAGATATAGATTAGCCGGAAATAGACCGACATCTACGCCTGTGAATAATGGCTCATTTTCGACGCCACGGCCTACTGTTGCTGCGCTAGGAGAACTGCTGAGCGAATTCACGGGATCGGAAGATACGTTTTGGAACTGGCAAAAACAGCTTGAGCTTATTCGTACCACATATAATCTTGATGACAACAATACACGCATTCTAATAGGCATGAAATTGAAGCAGAAGGCCTTGAAATGGTTCCATTCGAAGCCAGAGCATTTGGAGATTCCGGTAACTGAATTAATGAATCAAATGAAGAGAATGTTCGATCATCGGCCAGCGAAAATGGAGCTGCGTCGACGATTTGAGAAGAGAAGCTGGCGGAATGAAGAATCTTTCAGTGATTATTATTACGATAAGGTAATTCTGGCCAGCAGGGTACCTGTCAAGGAAGACGAAATAATAGACTTTATTGTTGACGGAATTCCGGAGATGCAACTGCGTAACCAGGCACGCATGCATCGTTTTGAAAGAAAGGAGGATCTTCTGAAAGCTTTTGAGCAAATTACGTTGCGGCCTGAAAATAAGAATCGTCCAGCACGAGGGAACATAGTCAGCAAACCGGATAACAAGCAGCAGCCTAAAGCGAAAGAGACGGAACAGCGACGGGAAAGCAAGTGCTACAATTGTAATAAAACGGGGCATCTTGCGAAGAATTGTGACAAACCGAGAAGAGAACGAGGCTCGTGTTTTGAGTGCGGATCGGCGGATCACCTGGTTCGAGACTGCAGCCAGAGGAAGCAGACGACATCTTCATCGGGAGCGAGTTAGAAAGTAGCAGAGGCTCAGATTTCTAACGTGGCAGTACAGCGCGAATGCAGTAACGAGTATCTTAAGCGAGCGGCAATTCAGATAAGTACAAATGGTGTGGACTGTAAATTTTCCGCGAATTCACAGCTTGATACTGCATGTCCGATAAGTTTAATTAAAGCTAAATTTGTTCCGCCGGGTTCGATTACGCAGTCAGAGAGTGAGCATTACGTAGGTATAAACGATTCCGTATTAGAAATTAAGGGCGTAGTAGTAGCAAAAATCGGTCTCGAAGATGCTATGACGAATGATGCGGTAATACGCGTTGTGCCTGAACACACTATGAAATGTGATTTATTATTGGGAAGAGACGTATTAAAGAAATTAAATCTTACAATAGTTAAACGGTCGGACGAAAAAGATAAAGATAGTACCGCGAGTGAAATAAATGAAATATTGAATATTGAAACGAATGAGGTGGTCAGTGATGTAATCGATACGTTAGACGTGAATCCGAATTTGCCTTATGCGATTAAGAAAAAGTTTAAAGAAAGATTTCGAGCGGGATATTTACAAGCTGAGAGACCGTCGGAACCGAAAATAAAAGCCGAACTCAAGTTACATGTAAAGGAGAAACAGCCTTTTCATTTTGCGCCTAGAAGATTATCGATCGATGAGAAAAAGAAGTTACGCGCTATTTTAGATGACTTGTTAGCGCGAGGCATAATTCGTCCTAGCACTTCAGAGTACGCATCGCGAATCGTATATTAGTACGGAAGAAGGACGGGAGTTTACGAATGTGTGTAGACTATCGCACCTTAAATAAGATCACGGCGCGAGAAAATTATCCTATGCCGGTTATAGAAGAACAGGTCGACGCGGTAGAGAGTAAACGTTATTTTACATCATTAGACTTAAAGGATGGATTTTATCATGTATTTATTGAAAATGAGAGCATAAAATATACGGCCTTTATTACGCCTTTTGGTCAGTTTGAATATGTGAAAATGCCTTTCGGGTTGAAGAACGCGCCGATGCGATTTCAGCGTCACGTTAACGAAACTTTGGACAAGCTAATTAGAGACGGTAAAATTGTACTTTATATGGACGATATTCTTATTGCAACCGAAACTATAGAGGAGCATTTAGAGGTGCTTGAATGTATTTTTCAGTTACTTACGGAAAATCTGCTTGAGTTGCGTTTGAGTAAGTGTAATTTCTTGTATGAAGAAATCGAATTTTTAGGATACGTAATATTGGCAAAAGGCATACGTCCGAACGATTCGGGCATAGCGGCGGTAAGAGATTTTCCGACTCCTAAATGTGTCCGAGACGTACAAAGTTTTCTGGGACTGTGCTCTTATTTCAGAAAGTTTGTGAAAGATTAAATCAATTGAAGGGAAAGAGGCAATAAGAGCCAGCGCGGTAAATAGGGCGCAAGTTATATATATTTCTTAATCGTCAGTACATAAAAGATTCGCGAACGTTTTGACCATTTTTTGTGGTCATCTTCAGCGCAACACAAATTCAAAATTATACTATAACGCGGTCATAAGGCTATTGTATACTCGCACGCTCATTTTCCATGCGGTCAGTCCGGTGTGTGTGCGTCACTCTGCAGGCAAGCAACCTTGAATTTCTCCCAAGTTAGACGGCCAGGATGACCAAGTTGCATTTGACATTTCATTATATTACAAGATACCTGCGTACATACAGAGCGGCACACTAATTTACAGTTCACATCGATAAAAAACTGAACACTGTGAGTTACTTACAATGAAACTTGATCCTAAACAGTATAGCACACAAAATGAAAAATAACGGACGCAAGTTGTCACGACAACGCTTCAAGAGATAATGACCGATCTAATATGTTTTAGTCTGCCTCGAGGTTAAGAGATTGATATGTGAGAATATTCGGTGAAAAACAAATAACGGTAATGCTATAGTCAGAGAGACCTTGTAATCCATGTATAATACAGATATCAAAATAATAAATAAAGCGTGATAGAAAAAGACCGCGGAGCTCTCAAATTTTTGGAAGCCCCTCGATCACGTCGAGATAGCTCTCGGGTAAATCCTCGGTGTCCGTCTGCATATTCAGACCATTCTTCTGCCTTTTAATATATATCATTTCGGAAATCAGCCGTTTACTAATATATGGTTCGCTGTCCAGAATCTCAACCGTATTCAACTCAAAATCATGATCAAACTCTAATCTATGTTCTGTGATTACTGAGCGACTAGTTGTGTTTCTTCTTATGTGGGCCTGATGTTCTTTAATTCTGGTTTGTAGTTGCCTACCGGTCTGACCCACATAAGAAGCATCACAGTCACCACAGTTAATTTTATATACAACGTTGCTATGTGTAAATTTCGGAAAGGCGTCCTTATGTGCTTTGATGTAATTCCGCATTTTATTCAGGCTATAATATGATAGTTTGAAGTTATGATTTTTCAAGATGTTTCTGCATTGATCATTAATATGCGGAATATACGGTACTGTGAAAAAAGGCGCCGCCTCTTCAGGCTGCACCTCAGACGATCTATCTTTCCCGGAACGCACTTTGTCAATAAGAGACTTCCCAGGTAGCAAACATAAGTCATTTTGACGTCAAATTTTGGTCAGTTACTGACCATTCCTGACGTCACTAACTGACGGCATAATGACGTTAAAATGACGGTCTAATGTCACAGACAATTGACGTCATTTTCTGACGTCTTATTGACGGCAAAAATAGGTCCATTGTACGACATACCGGTTTCTAGAAATGTTTTTTTATGTAATTATAATGTTAAAATGTCTACTTAATAAACGTTTATTTAAAAATGTTCTTTTTCTTTATTTAAAAAAAAAAAAAAAAAAAAAAAAGTTTCTTTAACTGTTTCGTTACATGCTCTCAAGGCGGTCTCACCCATCCTAGTACCGTACCGTGCCCGTGTCGCTTGACTTCGATGATCCAGTGGACAGTGACGATCTTCTCACCCTGATGCTTCCTTATTAACTGTACTTGTCTATAACAGGTACATCTTTAACGTGTTCAAAAATCTTGTAATGATAATCTTCTTGATAGTTATAACACTGCATGAAATAGTTATTATAAAACTATAATCACACGCAATTACATCCACTTATACCATAAATTCGCCACTTCCATCATAAAGTTGCGAAACAAACATATTGTAGTTAATTTAGTGGTTTTTATTTTATTATTACTTTATTATACAATATTAAGAAGTAAAAATAGTTATGTTACAAAAAGACCTTATTTGGACGACTTTAAGACGTCTTTAAAATGACGTCTTTAGATGGTCTAAAAAATGTCGTCTTATAAACGTCCATTATTAGTCGCCGATGTCATAGACCAAAAATGACTAAAAATAGACGTCATAATGACGTTATGGAATGACGTCAGTATAATGTCATTTTTAAAGACATAGTCGCTTTTTGGTCATTTGACGTCATTTGTACAAACATGACTAGTATTTGACGTCAAAATGACATGTGCTTGCTACCTGGGTTAATGCGCTCGTGGAAGATTCTAAAAATGAAATCCAGCGGGTAGCAATTGTTGAGTAAAATCTGTACAGCTAATTCTAAATTCTTTACATGGAACAGGGGGTGAGACAACAGAAAAACTCTATCAATTAAACTTATGACTGTACCTCTCTTCTGGCAAACAGGATGTTGAGATAAGAAATTCAAGTATCTGCCCGAAAACGTTGGTTTATGAAACCAATCAAATATTATCCGATTTTGTTGACGTATCATCGTAATTTCCAAAAAGTTCAATCTACCACCCTCCCCAACCTCCATAGTAAACTGGAGCCTTGGATGGAAGGAGTTGAAGACCTCCAATGTGTGGTCGAGTGAGGAAGAAGGAGTTGCGAGAGCAATGTCATCCACATATCGCACGAAAAATGGGGGGGTGTATTTTAATGTTGCGAGGGCCTTGGCTTCCAAGTCCTGCATAACAATATCTACAGCAGTGGGAGAAAGAGGGGAGCCCATTGGTGAGCCGAAAATTTGTTGGTAAATAATACCATTGAACGTGAAAAAAGTTGAATTCAGAACCAATCTCACAGCTATCAGAAATTCTGATCTTGGAATTTTGCATTTTTTAGAAATTAAGTGCCATCTAACACAGATGCTGTCTAGGACCATTTCTGTAGGTACGTTCGTAAAAAGCGATACGTCAACAAAATCGGATAATATTTGATTGGTTTCATAAACCAACGTTTTCGGGCAGATACTTGAATTTCTTATCTCAACATCCTGTTTGCCAGAAGAGAGGTACAGTCATAAGTTTAATTGATAGAGTTTTTCTGTTGTCTCACCCCCTGTTCCATGTAAAGAATTTAGAATTAGCTGTACAGATTTTACTCAACAATTGCTACCCGCTGGATTTCATTTTTAGAATCTTCCACGAGCGCATTAAGTCTCTTATTGACAAAGTGCGTTCCGGGAAAGATAGATCGTCTGAGGTGCAGCCTGAAGAGGCGGCGCCTTTTTTCACAGTACCGTATATTCCGCATATTAATGATCAATGCAGAAACATCTTGAAAAATCATAACTTCAAACTATCATATTATAGCCTGAATAAAATGCGGAATTACATCAAAGCACATAAGGACGCCTTTCCGAAATTTACACATAGCAACGTTGTATATAAAATTAACTGTGGTGACTGTGATGCTTCTTATGTGGGTCAGACCGGTAGGCAACTACAAACCAGAATTAAAGAACATCAGGCCCACATAAGAAGAAACACAACTAGTCGCTCAGTAATCACAGAACATAGATTAGAGTTTGATCATGATTTTGAGTTGAATACGGTTGAGATTCTGGACAGCGAACCATATATTAGTAAACGGCTGATTTCCGAAATGATATATATTAAAAGGCAGAAGAATGGTCTGAATATGCAGACGGACACCGAGGATTTACCCGAGAGCTATCTCGACGTGATCGAGGGGCTTCCAAAAATTTGAGAGCTCCGCGGTCTTTTTCTATCACGCTTTATTTATTATTTTGATATCTGTATTATACATGGATTACAAGGTCTCTCTGACTATAGCATTACCGTTATTTGTTTTTCACCGAATATTCTCACATATCAATCTCTTAACCTCGAGGCAGACTAAAACATATTAGATCGGTCATTATCTCTTGAAGCGTTGTCGTGACAACTTGCGTCCGTTATTTTTCATTTTGTGTGCTATACTGTTTAGGATCAAGTTTCATTGTAAGTAACTCACAGTGTTCAGTTTTTTATCGATGTGAACTGTAAATTAGTGTGCCGCTCTGTATGTACGCAGGTATCTTGTAATATAATGAAATGTCAAATGCAACTTGGTCATCCTGGCCGTCTAACTTGGGAGAAATTCAAGGTTGCTTGCCTGCAGAGTGACGCACACACACCGGACTGACCGCATGGAAAATGAGCGTGCGAGTATACAATAGCCTTATGACCGCGTTATAGTATAATTTTGAATTTGTGTTGCGCTGAAGATGACCACAAAAAATGGTCAAAACGTTCGCGAATCTTTTATGTACTGACGATTAAGAAATATATATAACTTGCGCCCTATTTACCGCGCTGGCTCTTATTGCCTCTTTCCCTTCAATTGATTTAATCACAAGAGCCTTTTAATTTTAATTTTTGTGAAAGATTTTTCGTTAATTGCTGGATCCTTATATGATTTAGTTAAAAAGGGAGTTACATTCGAATTCGGCTTAAAACATCAAGAGGCGTTCGAGCTACTAAAGAGTAAATTAATCTCGATGCCGATTTTGTCAATATACAATCCGAATGACGAAACAGAACTACACTGCGACGCGAGTTCACGGGGATTTGGCGCGGTATTGCTTCAACGTAAGTCCGATAAGAAATTTCACCCGATTTTTTATTTTTCTAAGAAAACTACGGAAGTCGAAGCACGCTATCATAGTTACGAGCTCGAGACATTAGCGATAATATACGCTTTAAGAAGATTTCGCATATACTTACAAGGTATTCCGTTTAAAATAATTACTGATTGCAACGCATTGGTTTTGACGCTAAATAAAAAAGATATAAATCCGAGAATCGCGCGCTGGGCACTCGAGTTGCAGAATTATGATTATTCCACGGAACACAGGCCGGGGAAAAGAATGCAACATGTGGACGCATTGAGCAGGGCGAACAGTATTTTAGTAGTAGAGCCTAATACTTTTGAGTTCGAATTATCGGTATGTCAAATGCAAGATCCAGTCATTACAGAGTTGAGGACACGTTTAGAGAAGGAGCAAGATAGCTTGTATGAAATGAGGAATGGTCTTGTGTATCGCAAAAAATGCGATCAAATTTTATTTTTTGTTCCGCGAGCAATGGAGCAGGATTTACTCCATAAATATCATAATGATTTCGGGCATTTCGGAATAGAAAAAACGCTAGCATTGTTACAAGAATCCTATTGGTTTCCGAATATGAAGTATAAAGTTCACGATCACATTAAAAACTATACGAAGTGTATTGCTTTTTCGAAAACGTCGGGGAAAACCGAGGGATTT
This sequence comes from Temnothorax rugatulus, assembly GCA_035220575.1. NCBI lineage: Eukaryota > Metazoa > Arthropoda > Insecta > Hymenoptera > Formicidae > Temnothorax > Temnothorax rugatulus. The sequence goes on along the minus strand of JASTWL010000227.1, from coordinate 187,706 downwards.
TTGCATTACATTCCTAAAGAGGATGTGCCTTTTGCGACAATACATGTTGACCATTTCGGTCCGGTAGATCGAGCGAATGCGTCAAAAAAACATGTACTTTTAGTCGTTGATGCATTCACGAAATTTGTAAAACTGTACGCGGTTAAGTCAACGACATCGCGCGAGACAATTGGATGTCTTAAGGATTATTTTAACGTTTATAGTAAGCCAAAGATTTTGATATCGGATCGCGGAACTACCTTTACGTCAAAAGAATTCGAAGAGTTTATGAAAGAAACTAATGTAAAGCATGTGAAGATTGCGACTGCGTCACCTCAGGCAAACGGACAGGTCGAGCGATATAATCGGATTTTAGCGCCGGCTTTAGGGAAATTGTATGACGGGAAAGATTAGCATAAATCGTTAGGAGAAATAGAATTTGCTATGAATAATACTGTGAATCGAGCGACAGGCGAGACTCCTAGTCGATTACTGTTCGGTGTATCTCAGCGTGGGCATGTGTATGATGCGTTAAAAGAATACATAGAAGTACAGAATGAAAATGTAAGAGATTTAGTGAAAATGCGAGCTAGTGCGGCCGAGAAAATTGTAAAGACGAGCGAATATAATGAGAAGTACGTAAATAAAAGGCGGAAGGTAGCGCGAGAATATTCTGAAGGCGATCTTATAATGGTTAAAAATTTTGAGACTACAGGCGGTAAATTATCTCCAGCGTATAGAGGACCATATCGCGTTATCCGAAAACTAAGGAATAATCGTTATATCGTGGCTGATGTTGAGGGCTGCCAAGTGTCACAAAGACCATACCAAGGGACGTGGGAAGCGGCTAATATGAAACCATGGCGCGAGAAATCGAAGACAGACGATTTGTCAGAAAGCGACTCCGGAATAAAAAACAGCGATTCGATTGTAATGATAATGTAAGACGGCCGGGACGGCCTATTGTCAGAATGGCCGAAAATGTAGTATTAAAGAGACAGACGCGGAGTCTTCCCGTTCGGACGAGGACGCGGTAGAACAGGTGAATATTGCGAGTGTTTTGGCGTGATCGCCTAGCGACGGAAAGATGTTTGACGATCGCCCGGACAGAAAGACTCTCGCGTCTCTCCCGTTGTTTCAGAAATAAAATAACCGTCGAGCAGGTCACATCTCTTGATTTATTAGTAGTTAGTTTTCTCTCCTCCGCGCCCTACATTAGATAGTATTATTATACGACAAATTTCGATTTTTTTCACCCTCAGATTTCAATAGTTGTTTCCGAATGATTTTGACGTGCTGAAACCGAATCTGTTGCTCGAATTGCTCTATCACGTCAGGTTTCGGAGATATCTGTACTTAAATGAGCCAAAAAGACTATTTTTCGTTTTTTTTTAGGTTGAAATAACTATAAAACGATATGTGTTAGGCCATGTTCTCGACGGATTCGAATTCTGCAGGAAAAAATTTATAGAAACCATACGTTATACCTAAAGATTGATAACAAAAATATCATCTCCAGGACGCTTTAATCCGCGCGCGAGTTGCTGTCCCGTTGCGAGTCACTACGAATGGCTCGAGGTATCTTCAGCGTGAAATCTTGAATTCGTTGCTCTTTCTAAGGCAGATTAAAGTAGCATCATTAAAAAAAATCAATACTTTTTTCAAGCGTAAAGGAGGCTTCTTGAATTTCTAAATTGTACAAAATAAAGATTACTTTGAAAAATTTACTAATTTTTTTACATACATTTAATACGTTTCATTATAATTATTTTTCATCTTTCATAAAAGAGTGATTAGAATGCCTCAAGCCATTCGTCGACCTGTGTTGTTGTTATTTGATTAATGAAATAAAATTTATTTACGCTTAAGAAAGGTTCTCTCTATCACATTAGTACTGTTTAATCATGATAATTAGTTGTATAAAAACTCAAATGCCGAAATTGTGAAAACGGTGCCAACGAGCCCCGGTCTCCCCTAAACTACATTTATGCTTAAACAGGCAATGAAAATTTAAGACTTAAGTGGTCTCCGGCATCAATTCAAAAAGCAGGATTATGCGCAGATCACTTTAATAAACACGATTTTATAAGCCGTACGAGGTTGCATATTGGAAGAAACTCTATACCATGGATCCCAAAGGATACTGGGATTTCTCCTGTCGAGGATAATGATGAAAATATTATAGAGGAAACCATAACTATTGAAGAAATTGTACAAGAAAATGTCGTTGACCATACAGATGATCGAGAATATACCGATGGAAGTCGATACTCACACCGACTTTCAAGTAGACATTGCGGAGACCACCAAGAATACAAATGAAGAAATCGCTACAATAACAATGACGACATAGGAAATGTCATCCTTCTGGAAAAGAACTTATCTGCAATTTTGGAGATAAATTCGCAGACGACGATGAATGGCTCAATAATGGAAATCCATTTCCATTATTTCATGATAATTACTCTCAGGGAGAAGTAGAAATGAAAGCGAACATTCAAAAAAAGCGAAAAGAAAAACGGCAAAAGAAGTCAGCCCCCCAAAATATATATGGGGTATTCCATGGGATCTCAACTTTTTTTTTCACTCGCATTCACCGATTTCTTTTGTTTTGCAGTATGTTATTGTACTAAATGATAGGTTCCTTCTCAATTTTTTTCAGAATTTTATGGACGTTATTTCAGTAGATATCAACAGTTGAATTTTGAGTTTTTTTCAAGAATTGATATTTTCAGAAATTTTTAACTCAAAAGTTCTTTTATGTACAAAAAAATTGTATACTTGAAAAATGTTGGATTTTTCTTGTACTTTGAGATGGTAATTTTCATTTTTTACCATATTAATTTTTAGTACTTTTTTTCATGAAAAACAAATAAAAAATTAATTATCTCAGAAGTGCCATGCTCAATTGAGCTCGTTTTTTTTCTTTAAATACATTCAGTCGTGTGTAATAACGTGCTAAAATTTCAAAGTGCCAGGACTAATAGAAAAAAAGATATGATTTTTTTCTTACGGATTTTTATATAATCCAGTAAGAACATTAAGTTTTTTTTCATAAATTTAATATATTTTGCTTTTACAAATAATGGTTATGATTCAATTACATGAATTTCTTGAAACTTTGCACTTTTCGAAAATCTTTTTGTTATGAATAACCTTTTTTCGACACATGGAATCAACCCTGGTAAAAATTACCGTTAGAAACAGTTAGAAACAGATAGAATTTCTGACGGTATGTAACGGAATCCTATCCGTTGTAACTGCAAGCTTGAAAAGAAAATTCTAGCCCTATCCGTTTCTGTAAGCAGCACTATTGTATCTGCAAATACAGACAGAAAATGTAACGGCGTGTTACTGTATCTAATGGAAATCTATCGGCATACAGCATCTATAAGCTTTTGCAATAGAAAAACTTGTCTGTTTCTGTCCGCATTCTGTACGCATCAGATGCTGACGGTATCTATCCGTAATTGCGGATACCGCATCCATCTGCATCTGTACGCAATGTCGACCTATAGGAATTTGTCTGCAACTACGGATACGAATCCTGTATGTTTCTGTCCGCATTCTGTACGCATCAGATGCTGACGGTATCTATCCGTAATTGCGGATACCGCATCCATCTGCATCTGTACGCAATGTCGACCTATAGGAATTTGTCTGCAACTACGGATACGAATCCTGTATGTTTCTATCCGCAGTCTGTACGCGCATCAGATGCTGACGGTATCTATCCGTAATTGCGGATACCGCATCCATCTGCATCTATACGCAATGTCGACGCTATAGGAATTTGTCTGCAACTACGGATACGAATCCTGTCTGTTTCTGTCCGCATTCTGTACGCATCAGATGCTGACGGTATCTATCCGTAATTGCGGATATCGCATCCATCTGCATCTGTACGCAATATTTTATATCAACATTTAGATTATTACCATCGATATCCACCTCTGCTTTTGTTGGCTTTCGTATTTCATTAAAACAGAAAATAAAATGCTTAATTGCATTATATACTAATATGTCCTCCTAAAAAAAGTAATAATATGTGTGTGCATGTATTTTTGCAGTAACAATCGGATAAGATGCGCATACGCATTTGCACTTAGAAACGGATAGAGCGAGCAAGCCACAATTACATGCAAATGCAGATAAATATTCTATCTGTTTTTCTGTAAAAAAACGGATAGAATATGTATACGTATTTGCAGTAAGAAACGGATAGAAAGCGTATACGCATTTTCAGTAAGAAACAGATAGAGTGGACAAGTAAACGTTACGTCGATAAATGCAGATAGATATTCTGTCAGGTTCCGCAATCAGATACGGATAGACATTCAAAACTGGTTGCGTATAGAAACGGATAGGATTCGTAATTACGTTTGCGCATAGATTCGGATAAGTTCCGTTCCGTATAAATGCAGATAGATATTCTGTCAAGTTCCGCAATCAGATGCGGATAGACATTCAAAACTGGTTGCGTATAGAAACGGATAGGATTCGTAATTACGTTTGCGCATAGATCCGGATAAGTTCCATTCCGTTAGGAATCAGTTAGATGCAGTTAGCCTTCCCCACCGTCTTTGCGTACACAGTCTTATAGAATCTGCAACACTTTTCATCTGTTTCTATCCGTAATTGCAGGGAAAGAAACGCATAGTAAAACAGTCAGAAACGGATAGAATGCACGTTCTATCCGTTTCTAACGGTAATTTTTACCAGGGAAGCAATGCAGCTGCTGTGTATTTAGCCTGGCTAAATCAAAGAGTCCAATCCTAATCTCCAAGGTAGAGACTCCACCGTGGAAGCTTATCCCGATCACCATTCCGGCTCCTGAGACCAAGACGAGGTGGAAGTTTACCCCGGTTACCGTTCCAGTTCCTGAGATACAGACGAAGGATCAATTCCCGATCTCCAAGGTAGAGACTTTCCTACCGTGGAAGCTGCACCTTATCGATATACCAACCCGAATACCGTGCATCCGGCATCTACCTAATCTAAGTGAACCTAGGAATTCTGTGGCAACACAGACGGATCAAGTCTTCAAAACTCCTCCTCGACCTCGCCTTCCTCGGGCCCGATTGAGTCTCCTACCGTCCACTCCAAGAGGCAAGCCAAGGACTCCCGAACGGAATATATTTATCTCGTGGAAGAATCTTTCCCGGAAGAAGAGATCCTTGATTAAAGAACTATTTGGAGACGCATAATGAGAGTATTACACTACACAATAATAACTTATACTAACACACACGACCACCTACTCATACACATAAAAGAAATATTTTATCTGTACATAGAGCATGAATAAACCTAGCGAGTTTTTACCTAACTGAACGATTCGTTATTGTGGGAACCGACGCACCTTCACCTGATATCCTACCCCACAACGTATTTTATTGAATGGTGTTCAAACTGGAGTACTTCTCCCAACAAGATGACCAGACCTCCGTGCTTTGATGGAATGATTACAACTGTACAAGCAATTTTATTAATGTATCGTTCCATCAAACAAAAGTATCCAGACTTGAAGCTCGCCACTGCACTGTGCAACCAAGATTCCGTAGAACATACATTCGGAAAAGTTAGAGGACGCGGAGGATTCAACCGTAATCCCACTGCGAGAATGGTACGGTTAACGTTACGCCATATTTTATCAAGCGGATGTATTTATGGAAGCGACAGAGGCAACGTAATTTGTCCAGAAACTTCTTCGTTAACGGATGGTACGTCGATAGTCCGTGAAATGGAAACTAACACTGTCCCATTACAAGAAGAACTTACTTTTCCAATTGAAATGGATATTGACAACGGTAATGATGATCTCATTGCGACAGCTCTTTTGAAGAAAGTAGGGGAGACCGGGGCTCGTTGGCACAAGAGGCAAGTTGGCAATGCGTCCCGTTTATGTATTTCTAGCGAAAAAAACAATGGAAAAGTAATCACAAAATATCTCTTTTATGACGTAGGTACTTTTCCCAAAGTTTTATTTTAATCAAACAAGTATTACAATAGAAAAAGAGAAAACTCTGATTCAAGAGGTGGCAAGTAAATTTTCGAGCGTTTCAAAATATCGTATTAATGTTCTTCAGCTTGAAAAGTAAATCAAAGTGACGTATCATTAGTTAAAAGAAAAGTTTCTGTTACTATACGACATGTTATTTTGACTAACAACAGTAATTTATTATAATAAAATGACTGAAATAAAACGTATGTAGGGATGGGGTATGTTGGCTCATATCAAGACATGCTTAGCTTGACTTGTTGTTGCCGCGCGCGTGAGACCTGTTTGAGCATGTGATTTGCTACCTACAATACTGATAGAAGCTAGATATATATTTATATTAATATTTTTATGTTGAAGAAAGCTACATCTAAAATAGTTTACAATTGTTTTTTTGCAACAGCATTTTGCTATTCGATCATTACAAAATAACTTTAAAAGATACAATCTTTATCAAGAAGTACGTATCTGTTACCCGTTTTGTGTTTCTATTACGTTTTCATTAATTTAACATGGACTTTTGTCGCATAGCCAACTTACCCTACTATCGGGGCAAGTTAGCTACAATGCAGCATGTTCGTATTTCACTTATTACAAAGAAACTATACAGTATACAGGAGCGTTCCTGGCATAAAAATGTAAAGAAAGGTTCTCTCTATCACATTAGTACTGTTTAATCATGATAATTAGTTGTATAAAAACTCAAATGCCGAAATTGTGAAAACGGTGCCAACGAGCCCCGGTCTCCCCTACTAGGTATTCAGAACAGAACTACTCCGACAATCTAGTAATGAATACGATCGACGAGAACAACTTCAATTCACCAGGGACATATGAAGGAAATGCAATTGCATATTTTGCAGGGTACATTGCTCGCTACGGTTACGGAAAAACTAAATGTGACAGCTGCCGTGAAACAAATATGAAATACATCCCTCCGATGGAAGGATTAAACGATAATGAGATCTATATTCAGCTACGTGAATATGAACACGAAGACGAAGATGGACTTGAAGTTGAATGGCTATCAAGATCAACGGATACATTTTTGAATATTGTCGCTCTTCAACTTAAAGCATTGAACTCATGCTACGAAAAGTATTGGCATTTTAAAGATGTGAAGAAAAAGTTTCTTGAAATTTGTATAAAACACGTCCAGTATGCAGATGAACATTGGTTTGATCAGAACAACGAGTGTTATCCACATAGAATCCAAATGTTAGACTTTATGTTAAGAGTCAAAATATATGCAATTGCAAAAAAAAGTAACACTGGAGGAAGAGAAGGAATAAATACAGCATCTAGAAGATCAAAAGAAATTAGGACAAAATGTCAAAAACTGAGAAATATAAAACATATGTAAAATCGTCTATTATGGCCCAACTTATGACTCAAAGTTTTCCACTTAAATTAATTTTTACATTTTAAACATAAAGTCGACCGTAATAAATAATGTAAAAATGCATTCTGCGCTCGCCGCAGTGATTATTGCCAAAATGCATTCTGCGCTCGCCACAGTGACTACTATCAAAATGCATTCTGCGCTCGCCGCAGTGACTACTGTCAAAATGCATTCTGCGCTCGCCGCAGTGATTATTGTCAAAATACATTCTACGCTCGCCGCAGTGACTACTGTTAAAGTGTATTCTGCGCTCGCCGCAGTGACTACTGTCAAAATGCATTCTGCGCTCGCCGCAGTGACTACTGTTAAAATGCATTCTGCGCTTAGCGCTGTTTATAATGTGCAAATAAAATATACGCTCGCTCATCTATCTGCATTAGTATCATCTTGTGCACTGTGTTCATACAAGAATTCGTGCAAATGGAGTAAATTGCTACCCATATGTGCACACACTGGGTGCATTTATATCTTACCGTTTAGAGTGCAAAATATCTATTCTCTAATGGGTAGATATGATTGCAACCCTATAAATACAGCAGCATGTTTATAATCCAGTAAGTAAATTAATAGCAAATCTTTTCCTGTTCATATTTTTTATTGTTTCTATCGTATATCGACTGATATCTTTCGGGAGGTCGTATCTCAAAAACTGTCACTTTACAGGATCCGTAAATTTTTGTTTTGTTGATAAGCAACAAACAAGATAGTTTGCTTTACTGTTCAAAAGTATAGTGATTTGGAATTAAAATACAGCTTTATTGCTTAATTTTATATTATTCGTGGGAAATAAACACAAAAACGCAATTTTTATAGATACGACGCACTTCAAAATTGTAATCAAATGAATAAGATACGACATATTTATTTTTAAATAACATTTATTATTGTCATTTAAAAATAAATATGTCGTATCTTGTTTATTTGTGTAAAATCGAGATACGACCTCCCGAAAGATATCAGTCGATATGTGAAAAATATATTTGTGTAATTGACAATTATATATGGAGGGGTTAAAGCCATAGTGAGTGGTGTAAGTCACTTTTTTTAAACTATCGAGTTAAGTTTATAGATGCAGTCTACACATGCAGATATGTTGAAAGAAGAAGAAAAAAAAGTGGTGAAAAAATTTACTTACACCACTATGGCTTTAACCCCTCCATATATGAAAATACTTTACTTTATATATATATATATATATATATATATATATATATATATATATATACCCAGATAGCCAAGCGTGATAAAGCATATTGAGCAAACTAATGTATTGCATGTGTTGTTATATATTTGCTGCAAATTTGCTGACATCGAAATAGAACACGTTACAAATACAGGTACATTACTGCTTATACATGCAATCAGTTGACGTAATTTCGAGAGCAAACTGTCCGCAATACTGGTACGTTATGTTGTCAGCAACATGACAGCAATGTATGATTCGTCGTTCCATCTTGAGCATCATGATGCAAACATGATGGCAACAACATATATATAATGATTCCCATTCGTTATTGCGTATATGTCTTCAAGCTATGAAGTTTTTAAATTGTAAGTTGTTGCTAACATATTTAGGTTACCGGTTTTTTTACACCATTTTACATAAAACGCGAGATTCACTTATGTATGGAAGTTTAACGCTTATTGAGTTAATGTGTAATAATTTTCCTATTAATGTAAAAATAACACGATGTTATATGTGCGGTTTATACATATTATATGTGATTTCTGCTCAGTGCTTTGAATGTCATCTAGTCATACATATCAGGAATTTTCGATGGGCTTCTTCAGAAGATAGGATACGAAGAAAATCCTAATGATGACGATATCACCAAGATGTTAAGGCTAGATGTCACGAAATGGGCATGTACCGTCGGTCACGCGGAATGCAAGAGAAAAGCCGCCATTAAATTGAGCGAACATCTCACAAGTTCTGATACTCACAAGTAATTTCTTACGATCTTCTTATGATCCCGATTATCTCATAATTTGTGTTTTTGTACGTGTATTTGATACTTTCCAGATAGCAAAATGACGCAAACTTTGCGCAAAGTTTGCAGCAAACTCGAGCATGCGTTTGCAGCAAAATTACGACAAGGTGTGTCCGCAAAAAGCTTATCTTTTGCTGGCAATGCTTGTCGCAATAGCATGACGCATATTTTAGGTAAATAATACGGGAAGCTTCGCCTTGCATAACATGACAGCAAATTTGTGGCAAGAACAGAGCAAATCTTTGCCGTACACGATGACAGCAAAATTACGGCAAAAACAGAGCAAGCCTTGCCGTACACGATACACCCAAAAAAAAAAATAATTTTAGTTTTAGCGGAATCCTCTAAATCTTAGAGGATTTTATTCTTATATATGGCCTCAAGAGGAATCCTTTAAAATCAAGAGGAAAATATTCTAAGCACAATATTCTTACAATTAGAGGAATTTCGTCTTGCATCTATAGTACGATCTTGTTATTCCTAATATCAATTTTTTCTTGTTAACAACCCAAACAAATAATTTGGTTGCGTTAATGCAAACAAATTTTTGAATTTTGCTCTCTCTATAATACATTTGATTAAACGAAGACCCCGGATGAGAAGCACACTTCGTGATCAAAAAGAGTTATGTCAGAGGCCCTGCTAGTGAGCACGCCCTGAATAGCAAACTTAAGAACGCTGGAGAAACCTTACCGAGCTGCTCTAGATATAAAAGTCGATGTTGAATCTTAATCACGCGAGAATATACCGGCGATGCGCCGCGTAGCGGGCGCGAGCCGAACTCTCTCGCCGCGCCGCGCGCGGCCTGTCGTATAGCCCGCACTTCAAGTAAACATATTCCCTCTTAATACAAGAGGAAAACCGTTAGAATAATATGTAATAGATTCTTGATGAATAGCCCACTTTAAGACAGAGGAATACTCTTTCTGTAAAAGTTTTTGCTTAGAATATGAGATTACAGGAAATTTCACTTTGTAAATAGAATACTTTTTTTTGGGTGTACGACAGCAAAATTACGGCAAAAATTTTATATATATAATAAATATAAAAAAATAAAAATACATTTGTGTTGTTGCTAAATGTTAATAAAAATTAATCCAATTATATAAATTCCTTATTAGTAAAGTTACACATTAGAGATCTTAAGTTAGATTTTTATTCTTTAATACGATTATACACGTTTACAAAAAATTTAAGAACAAAATGGGGTCATTTTTGATTTTTTTTTATTATTCTATATGAAACTATATAGCTTCTAAAAACATTATAAAAAATATTAATATTTGTGATAGATATATTATAACAATATAAAAGCTACTTATAATAAAAACAAAAAATTTTTGAAAGTGTTGAAATGCCCGTCATAATTGTGTGTCATGTATCGTGACGTCACGTCAAAGGTGATTGGTCGAAGATTCATATATATGACAGATATGACATGATACATATGATGGCGGACTTTATGACACTTCTCAAAAACTTTTTATTTTTATTCAAGTTGTTTTTATATTGTTAGAATAATATATATATATCTATTGTAAATATTAATATTTTTTATGTTTAGAACTTATATAGTTTCAAATGGATATAATAAAAAATAAAAAAAAGTGAAAATTGAAATGACTCCATTAAATTTTTAAATATTTAAATTATATAATTAAGATGAAATTTTAAATTATTATCACATGCTACATGCAATGCACGATATATAAAGCATGCTGCCTGCTCTTGCCACCAATTTTTACTGTTGTATCATGCACGGCAAAGTTTGCTCTGTTCTTGCCGCAATTTTGCTGTCATATTGTGTACGGCAAAGCTTGCTCTGTTCTTGCCGCAAATTTGCTGTCATGTGTACGGCAAAAGGCTTGCTCTGTTCTTGCCGCAAATTTGTTGTCATATCGTGTACGGCAAGGCTTGCTCTGTTCTTGACGCAAAGTTTACATTACATCGTTAATAGCATAATTATGTGCTCTTCTTTGCATAAAATTTAGGGACAAGTCTTTCTCTGTTATTTACAGCATCATGTGATGAAAACATTTTGTCATAAATATGCTCGAAATTTTGTGACAAGACAAAGCAAGACAAATACTTGCCAGAAAATTGCTGCAAAAATTGAAACAAACCTTGCTGGCAAGCTTTTTCAAAACGTGATTTTAGCATTCGTGGTTATCTGGGTTGATATAGATGGAACGTGAAAAAGAGCAGGAAAAGAAAAGAGCGCTAGCGGCGAAAAAAAGATGCCGAAAAATCCCCGCAGTCAGAAAATGTGCAATCTGATGGCCCCACGATTAAGAAAAATCCAGATGTTGATACAAGTTTCTTGCCAGATAAGGAAAAGGAAGAAGAGGAAAATAAACTTAGGGAAGAATTAAAGCAAGAATGGGCTAAAAAGTAAAACGCGTTGAAGGAAGAAGAAATTGAGATCCCATTCAGTTATTGGGATGGATCTGGCCATCGTCGGAGTGTTATAATGAAGAAAGGTGAATGTATCAGTGATTTAGAGATACTCCAGTGTCACTTTTGGAGTAACATTGGCGTGATATATAATGTTCTGCTGCATAAATTTAATTTTCACATACAGATAATTCTATCTATCAGCTTCTTCAGAGATGTTTAGAAGTTCTGAGGCATGAATTCAGCGAGCTTAAAACAGTAATGGCAGATCAGTTAATGTATGTCAAGGAGGATCTTATATTACCGCATCATTAGACGTTTTACAATTTTATTGTAACTAAGATAAATATACTAAATGATAAAGCTTATGAAGCAATATCACAATGTTGGCATGTTATTTTATTTTACTTAGGTATTTATCACGATTGAAAGAATACTTTGTATAATTCTCCTTTATGTTATTTTAGATAAATGGTACGAGAGGAACAAACACATTTTTCCAGCGAGTAGATGGGAACCTTTTGATCCAACGAAAAGTTACGACAAGTATACAGTGTCGGATAAAAATAAGAAGAAAGATAAAATCTGATAAACTTAGATTCAACGAATTGTCCAATTTCGTCGTTTAAAGGATTCAGATTCAAAGAACTGTAAATATTATAACCAGATAAATAACTGTTTCATCGTACAATTGATGAGAATCATTATAAAACAGATTGTAATATATATATATATATATATATATATATATATATATATATTGTAGCTACATTGTATTTTTAAGGACTGTGATTTTAATTCATTCAGTTATGTGATAATATTTAATTCATTTACTTGATTATGTAGCTCTACTAAATGGTTAAGTTTTCGCAAACATTTGGAGAGAAAATAAAAATATTTCCCTTACTGAAGAACTGGTAATGAACGAACAAGCTGAACAAGTAGCATGGGACCAGATGAAGCCAGAAACACTTGAATCCATCTGACATAAGAGTTGTCAAGAAACTCTACAATTTTCATGCATAATCCGCGATTCTTAGTCAGTATGGACTAGAGTTTAATACAATCGCCATTGATGATCCCCTTTATTAATCGCGTCAAAATTGATTATTTCGCTTTTTAACTTCGTTCTTTACTCATGTTGTAAAATAGTTATCCGATTGTGTAGAATATTTATATTTAGAAAGAAAGAAATTTATAAAGATTACTATATTGATCGTAGAGTAGAGAAAACAATAACTTAACATTTTACAAAGTAGTGTCACATTTAAACTAGAACATTGTATCGAATAACTCAGACGAATTAGGAAATTCGTTTTTATACGTACGATACACACATGTATTATATAAATATATCTTAAGTATTTCATATTGTATATAAAACACATATGTATATGCATGATGTAAATACATATAACTATATATATGTATAAATAAATAAATAAATAAATATATATATATATATATATATATATATATATATATATATATACTAGCTGGTTACCCGGGCTTCGCCCCGGAGGACATGTGTAATAAGACACGCAAATAGTATCTCCCTCTCTCTCTCTCTCTCTCTCTCTCTATGAGAGGCTAGGAGAGAGAGAGGAAAGAGAGCAGCAGAGGAGCGAGAGGAGAAGAGTGAAAGAAAGAAAGCAAAGAAAGAGAGAAAGAGGAGCGAAGAGAAACGCCACACCAGAAAGCAAAGAGACTCCAGAAAGAGCCTCTCCCTCGGAATCACCGTGAAAGAGGGCAATAGTAAAGATACTATCCCTCTCCCTCTCAGCCTCTCATCTCCCTCTCCCTCTCCCTCTCTCCATCCTCCCCGTTCCTCTCGCCACCCCTCTTTGCCCTCTCTCTCTCTCTCTCTCTCTCTCTCTCTCTCTCTCTCTCCCCCCCCCTCTCACTTTCCCTCTCCCTTGAGAGGAATACACTCTCCAAATTTCATGTTTCTAGATTCAGGGGTTTGGGCTGGGCGTTGATGAGTAAGTCAGTCAGAACATTTTTTTTATATATTTATAGATACCCTTTTCACCCCCTTAGAGGTGGAATTTCTAAAAATCCTTTCTTAGTGGGTACTTACGTCATGAGAGAAATACACCCTCCAAATTTTAAGTCTCTAAGTTCAGGGGTTTGGGCTGGACGTTGATGAGTCAGTCAGTCAATCAGGACATCTTCCTTTATATATTTCACCCCCTTAGGGGTAGAATTTCTAAAAATCCTTTCTTAGTGGGTACTTACGTCATGAGAGGAATACACCCTCCAAATTTCAAGTCTCTAGGTTCAGGGGTTTGGCCTGGGCGTTGATGAGTCAGTCAGTCAGTTAGTCAGTCAGTCAGGACATCTTCCTTTATAGATATAGATAGATATATTTATATATTACGTATATGAAAATAGAGTCACGCTTTTCAAATTGTATAAGGAAATGATCATAGAGAATATATGTAAGTGTAATAAATTTCATTAGAGGAACAATGTTATGTAAATAAACTATATGTTAATCACATGATGTCAATAGTAAATAATATGTATCATTAACACCTTTAACTTTACATCTTGTGTATATATATACGTGCGGAAATAATCGCGTTCAAAACATTCAATGTTTTTCCTGAACAAAAAAAGATCATTATAAACGTATTGTACAAATGTTTTCTATAATTAATAACATTTTTTTACTAACATGCAAGTTTTATTTATTAAATTAATTAGATTTAATGAAATAGAATGTAAAATTAAGCAAGTTTAATTGAAATAATTTAATTTAACTACTTGGGTATATCTCCGCGCGCGTGAGTAATTATTATTAAGTGAGCGAGGGAGGCACAGGGAGAAAGAGGAGGAGGGAAGAGATACTATTCCTATTGCTTATATGGTCCCTAATACTACAAAAAGAAATGATATCACAACAAAAAATTACCTTTTTAAAAAAAAGGTTAAAAAAAGGCGTCAAGTACACGCGCAGCATGTTAGTTCGAAGAAAGTGGTTATCTAAAAAAAACCGATGAGATATCTTTGTACCTAAAAAAAACTGATGTTGTATGTTTGTACCTCAAAAAACCGATGTGGTATCTTTGTACCTAAAAAAAACCGATGTTGTATGTTTGTACTTTAAAAAACATATGAGGTAGCTTTGTACCTAAAAAAAAAACCGATGAGATATCTTTGTACCTAAAAAAAAACCGATGTGGTATGTTTGTATCTCAAAAAATCGAAGTATCTCTGTACCTAAAAAAAAACCGATAAGGTATTTTTATACTTCTAAAAAACCGATGTGGTATGTTTGTATTTTCACAAAAATAAATGATATCTATAAATTGCGCCAATTATAAAATAAATATATATTCTTCGGAAAATAACTGTTGTATTATTTTTAAAAAATGTCTTTGTATTTAAGTGTCTTCTTACACAAGTCATAATAGCTTCATTTTTCCTTACAGACATTATAATATAACCAAATTCCGTTACCTAACTCAACCCAAGTGATATGTATCTTTTTAAATAAATGTTTTCTTCATTGATCTTTAAATAAATCTTTAAATTGCGTTAATCAGAAAGAGAAGATACAATTACCAAATTTTTAATCCAACACAGAAATACAAGGTATTTAAATGCAAAGATGTTAATCGCAAAGATTAAAAACTGTTAAAGAAGTAACAATAAAAAATGCAAATATTTTATTGAAATAAAAAAAATATTTGTACAAAAACTTGACGCTGCTTTTTTACTCCCGTCACAACAAAATTACCTTTTTTAAAAAAAGGTAAAAAAAGGCGTCAAGTACACTCGCAACATGTTAGCTCGAAGAAAGTGGTTATGGAGTAAAAAAGCAGCGTCAAGTTTTTGTACAAAAAATTTTTTTTATTTCAATAAAATATTTGCATTTTTTATTGTTACTTCTTTAACAGTTTTTAATCTTTGCGATTAACATCTTTGCATTTAAATACCTTGTATTCCTGTGTTGAATTAAAAATTTTGTAATTGTATCTTCTCTTTCTGATTAACGCAATTTAAAGATTTATTTAAAGATCAATGAAGAAAACATTTATTTAAAAAGATACATATCACTTGGGTTGAGTTAGGTAACGGAATTTGGTTATATTATAATGTCTGTAAGGAAAAATGAAGCTATTATGACTTGTGTAAGAAGACACTTAAATACAAAGACATTTTTTAAAAATAATACAACAGTTATTTTCCGAAGAATATTATATTCATTTTATAATTGGCGCAATTTATAGATATAATTTATTTTTGTGAAAATACAAACATACCACATCGGATTTTTAGAAGTATAAAAATACCTCATCGGTTCTTTTTAGGTACAGAGATACTTCGATTTTTTGAGATACAAACATACTACATCGGTTTTTTTTATGTACAAAGATACCTCATATGTTTTTTGAAGTACAAACATACAACATCGGTTTTTTTTAGGTACAAAGATACCTCATCGGTTTTTTGAGGTACAAACATACCACATCGGTTTTTTTTAGGTACAAACATACCACATCAGTTTTTTTTTAGGTACAAAGATACCTCATCGGTTTTTTTTAGATAACCACTTTCTTCGAGCTAACATGCTGCGCGTGTACTTGACGCCTTTTTTTAACCTTTTTTTTAAAAAGGTAATTTTGTTGTGATCTAAATATACATAAGCAATATTTCTCAGTTTTTTAGTTGAAAGAGCCGAAGAGCCTGTTTCCGGATGAGCGATATCTTAGCGACTCCGTGGCATCTGTTCGTTTATTTGCCAATACAATCTCCCGTCCACGCGAATCCCGCATCATGCGGAAACGGGATTTGCGTGGATGGGAGATTGTATTGGCAAATAAACGAACAGATGTCACGGAGGCGCTAAGACATCGCTCATCCGGAAACGGGAGGCATGATATCTTGAATCGGGCAGAGAAACCGATATATATAAGCAGGTGTTCGATTAATATGTCATAAAAAAATTGAATATTCTACATAAAAAATTGAGTCGAAAAGTCCTTCACAGTTTTTATATTTTTAATATTAAGCGAGATATTTCAAGTTAAAGTTTGAATAATTTTTCAAATCAAGTGCTATGATTTACGCACCACTCGCTCTGTAGTTCTGTCCGCAAACCAAAGAGCCATTTATGGGTATACTTGATTTGAAAAATTATTCAAACTTTAACTTGCAATATCTCGCTTAGCATTAAAGATATCCAAAAACTGTAAAGGACTTTTCGACTCAGATTTTTATGTATAATATGCGATTCTTTTTATGACATGTACATCAATTAAACCCTGCATAGGACCAGCGTGCGTATAGCAGTGCCGCGATTTCGTGGAATCGGTGAGATGTGAGAATCCCCACCACTTGGCATGGGGATTCACACCATTATTATATACATACATGCACGATATATTGATGTAGCAGAAGCCGAAGCTATACCGATATGTCATGCATGTGGCAGTAGCGTCTCATGTCCGCCATGTGGTGGGGACATCCCACGAAATCGCGGTACTGGCTTACAGGTACAGTCCACAGTCCGCATTCGTCGCTGATAACTTCATGACACCAGTGCGATTTTGGTGCGCGCCGCGAGTATTCGAGTGTTCTCCAACAAACGTTCTCAAACGAGCGTTCTCTGACATAACAGGTACGCCTACCTATTGATAGATCGGGGCCAAATCCAGGAATTGCACACATTCGCAAGCGATAAGCTATAATTATAATTCCCATAACAAAAAGAAAAGTTTTTGGCGGAATTTATCGCAAAGAAATAACTCGTGTTTGAAAGGAAGACGGACCAAGATCTTGATTTTGGAGCGAAGTTATTGTAAGTCTTGAAATTAACACGTTTGCTACCGCTGAAAACGATTAGTGCGGCTAGAGACTTTATTTTTACGGGTACGCAGAGCATTTTGCACATTTTCACTTTCGCACATATAAGCCCGTATTCTTAGTTTATTTCATCATAAATGCGTTGTCATGTTACATATACTATAGAATTTCAGAAATATAAATGCGCGCATTTATCGATAAAAGTGAACTGAGAGAACGGGTCTTATAGTAAACAGGCAATCAAACACGTTACATAAAATGCTGCACATGTACATATGACAATATAAAGTTGTATTATATATGTATGATTTTCTCTTGAGAATCAATGCATCATACATATGATAGCGGACATGTTGAGATTCGTCACTGTGATTAAAAGTAAAACCACTGTAGTTAGAATCATTAGCACTAAAGGAATATTTCATGTGTGATGCAAATTATTCACTTTTTCATTGCCTTTATTGTGAACAAATAATTGTTTTTAACCAAGATCTATTTTATTTCTACGTTTGACGAACTATGTCTGAGAAACACTACGATTAGCGTTTTAATGTTTTTTTAAAGCCAGCAATTATGACTTACAATGATATAGCTCCGGAATACAGGAATTCTTACTTTCTTACTGTCAATTTGTCAATCGTAATGGAAATTGAATAAAGTAAAATAAAATAAAGTTGCAATAATATCTGTCAGCTGATTTCAACTGATATAGGTGTCAATTTTACACATGTAAAAAGTTATTAATTTTATCAAATAATATTAACAAGTATCTTCGACGTGATGGATGTGCTTCGGAACCTACATTCGCCTTTACTTTTATATGTGAGAGATGATGATATTTAATATGAGTTAATGACCGTCTACAAACTGTTAATTGATTAACTGCGTTAAATTTCGACTTGTACAAGGTAATTCGTGTTTTAATTAATTGGCTGCATAATTAAATTCCGACTTACTAACAATAAGCTATGTGCTGAAGATGACCCAAAGAACAGGTCGAAATGTACGCTAATCTTAGTCTATAGATTGTAATAAATTATATATTATAGCGCATTAACTGCCTTATCGCGACTGACTCTTATTGCCAAATTTGTTAATATTATTTGATTTTATTCAAAAGAACTTTTATATATTTTTATTTATTGTTTATTTATTAATTTTATTAATATGAATATTTTAATTAATATTTTAATAAGAAATAATCAATATTAATTCAGGAGAGAGAGAGAGAAGGAGGAGGGAGGAAAATAGAGCAGCAATAATTTATTTCGTATGACTGGCACGACCTAATTAATATTGTTTAGACCGTTCCATAAAACACGCGATACCAAGGAAAGAGAAAGAAAATAGAAAAAAGAGGAAGAATACATAAATATAAAGTAGAAATAAGTTATTGTGCCGCGAGTTTATAAATTCTTTTATTAATGCAAAAAATGATATAATCGTTTTAATAAAAATATTTACTGTTTATCACCTTTTGCCATCATTCAGACAGCATACGGATGCCACAGCGAAAGAATGTCTCGTCTTTTGGCTCGATAATATCATCGATTCATTTTCTAGCTTTATGCTTCATTTTCAAAATGTGTATCGGAGAGGCTGTGCTGTTTTGACCGAAAGCGGTAATCGACGGTGAGATATTTGGAGAGGAAAAGGACTTCCTATTCGAGATATAGCATTTGTTTCATCTAATTAGCAACATGGGTCCTCGCGTTATCTGAAAGCAAAATAACTTTGCATCGTTTTGAGTTACATGCCGGACGTTTCTCTCGAAGTGCCTGATTAAAACAGTTTATTTGATATATACGTAGCATTCCACTGTGACTGTTTGACCCAGTCTACCGGGTGGATTTCTTCTGAGAAGTCCACCACTCATAATCACTACAGTACTCCATGTTATTTCACCAGATACAGAGAAGCATAGCTATGCTTCTCTGTATCTAGTTGCCGTATACGTTGCGTTTTACTGTTGAGGTCATCAGTTGCTCAGATTTCGCCCACGATTTCTTGCGATAAGGGTTATCGTAGTAAATAAATCCATTTTTTGTCGACTGTCACGATTTGCCACAAGAAACATTTCTTTCGTCTTTTGTCTTGTTAACAGTGCGAGACTGGCACCTGGTGCGCGTCATAAATATGATGGTTCTAGCGTTAATTTATCTTCACACTGCCTGTATGTATTATTCATACTCTTCGTAATAGAAACATTCATATCCTTCGTAATAATACATACATTGTATAAGTTTTAATATAATGACGTATTTAGACGTGTTTAATTTATAGTGGTTTCCTGAAAAAGAATTAGGAAATAGTGAAGCAAATATTTCTTTACCAGCAGCTATCAATATTATTTTTTATTTTTTTATTTGTTCAAATAATATCGAATTAAAAACTTTCGAAGAAAGATTACGAAGTTTATGGTTAGTTATCTGGAGAAGTATTATATTACACTTTCTGAATAGTGATAAGACTCTTTACTCTTTCTCTCTTTGTGCGCTCACACATGTATGATCGGTGAAGATGATGATAGATGAGTGACTGTAAGAATCGAGCAGAATCTGTCATTCGTAACTATTTAAATAAGTAATACATTCCATTTAAATGATTATGAAATGATGCTCGGTTTCTGCTTGCAATCGTATATTTTATGTCGGCAGTCTCCGCTGGTGGAACACGAGCCTAATTAAATATAATTTATTTATGCAATTGACATTAATCTACCCCAATGTTCTATGTATTACTTGATCTGTTCTTTCATTGTTATTTCCTTTCAACTCCATTGCTCAACAACATTGCAACCTTACATATAGTGCGATAAAATGTTTTAGTGTTATGATGAAAACGTATATACAGAAAAATATTATTCTACAGCCAAGGAAAGTACCCAGGTAGCACCTATACGTTTCAAAAACGTTTTACAAATGCTTCTTCGAAACGTTTCATAACGGTTAAAATGTCCACTCGAAAAACGTTAAAGTAAACGTTTATTTTCGGGCTCGGAGAATGTATAATAGATTCTCAAATGTAAAATTTGACCAGAGATAGTACATATAAAGTTTTACGACAAAAATTTGTCACTCGCAGTTCTATACATCATTGCAAGCCACATAAAAAATAAATAAATAAATGAATAATAAATATTGATTTATTGTTCCAAAATCAATATTTATTATGGCTTGCAATGATGTATAGAACTGCGAGTGACAAATTTGTGTCGTAAGACTTTATGTACTATCTCTGGTCAAATTTTACATTTGAGAATCTATTATAGATTCTCCGAACCCGAAAATAAACGTTTACTTTAACGTTTTTCGAGTGGTCATTTTAACCGTTATGAAACGTTTCGAAGAAACATTTGTAAAACGTTTTTGAAACGTATAGGTGCTACCTGGGTAATTACTTATTTTATTTTATTTGTTTTATATATATATAAGTAATAGTTTTCTTCAATAAAGAAATATTTTTTTAATAATAATTTCAAGGTATACTTGGCACAACTCTTAGAAAATCTCATTATTTTGTGTTCAAAAGAAGAATTTATTCTTCTTTCAAGAATATTACTTTATATCGAAGGAAACAAAATATAGTTAAAAGACAGAAAGTTATTCTTGCTTTGAGTAAATCCATATTTTTAATTTAAATAAATATATTTATTTTAGAAACAATGTTATCTTAGCGAACAAGTAATTACTTTTATTTTCGTAGACTAGTTTACTATGATTCTTTAGGTAAGAATATGAAATACTTGAAATCAATGAATTACTTCTTCTGAAAACTAAATACTGCAGCACTAAAGGTGCCTTTTCATGCTGACGCTCGACGCTCGATTTGGGCGTCAAAATTGATCGCGTGATAGGTTTGAATTCCAGCGTCAAATGGCAAAAGCTCAACTGTGTTCAGCTTTGACGCTCGACGCTCGTTTCAGTCAATTGACTGTAAATAAAGTGTGTATATCGTTAAAAAATAATTAGACGTGTTTGACCGTGTGTGTTCTTGAAGTTGGTCACGTAACGTTTTGACGCCCAAATCAAGCGTCGAGCGTCAGCATGAAAAAGCCCCTTAAGAATATAATCAGAGGTGTGGTCCAGTGTGGTAAAATGTCAGACTCATAATCACAAAGAACCGAGTCCGAGTTTACCTAATCACAGGAAATTTAATATTTTAAACTGTACCCTCCCCCCGCATGAGAACCTCCTAGATTCAAGCAGGTGATTAAACGTTACATCAAATTATAATTTATCTTTTATTTCTTTGCAATTAGATAATAACGAAAGAGTAGACAATTGTAATGGAAAAAGAGAAGCAACAATCAAGTTACACATCACCACCATACCCTAATCCACAGCCACCATCGATAATGCCACTACCACGTAAGTGTAAAATCATGAAAATAAAATTTTAACTAATATAATTATATTATATAAATGCATACGTACAATAATGAATACAGGCAATATTTTACCTAGTATCCAAGATTAATACTACTTTAATATGGTCACAGAAACGGTACATACGGTTTTAACGAGGATGGTGTTCAGCAAGGAAAGTCAACATATAATCTGTCCACATTGCCATGCTGACATAAGTACGCGCGTAGTATCGGAAGCAAACACGAAAACACATCTGCTTGCGTTACTACTCTGTGCATGCGGGTAAGATTTCGAAATATAGAATAAGAGAATTTTACCAGAAAAAGTACGATTAAATCTGACGTCCTTTCGTAGATGCTGTTGTTGTGCACCGTGTCCTTATTGCACGGATTCTAGTCGAGTCCACAGGCATTATTGTCCAGCGTGCACTAATTTCCTTGGAGAATCAACAAATTAATCAATTTTTCCACTTACAATGGAAATATATGAAGATACAGCAGAATTATGTTACCATCAATTCAGTGGCGGATTTACCAAACTCCGCCGTTCTACGCATTAAGAATTTTGCCGCCCCTCAAACTTGGCTGTAGATCAATGTTAATCATCAACTCATTTTTTGAACTGTTCTATTATTAAATATTTCTATAATATATTAGAATAAAACTAATAAAAAATTTGTCTCCAAAGAAACATATTTTATCAAAAATATGTTTTGTTTGGCATTTTTTACATAAAGTAACCAGCGAAGCACGAAGCTCCATACGAATTTAAACCCTGTCTCTGGGACAGGGCTCATGCTCATCAAAGGAAAGAAAAATTACAATCAAGCCGCTCCCAAATCTCTGTCACCCTACGCTTCAGCATATAGTTAATGTAGAGTAAATCCGCCACTGCTGATCAGTTATTCGATTCATGAAGAAGACATTGCTTTACCACATATTTCAAATAAACCGTTGTCGAATTATCCATACATTAGTCTAAAAAGTTTCGTTGTTGCTCACCATTTTATGAAGCTTGCGAAAATAATTGACACACACAAACACGAAGGAACGCAAAGAGGAAGAGGGGAGATTTGTTTATTCCTTTATTTTTATAAATAACAGTGAAGAAGAGAGATTATATAGAAGTTACATATATACGCTTTATAAGTGTTTTTTATACTGTTCACTCATTTTCTTATCAATCTGTAATCTTGCATTGTAAAAGGAAATATTATAAAAAGAATTAGTGATTCTCTTTTAGCATACGTGTCTAAAAAATACTTTATAAACGTCTGTACGTTTTTAGACATGCGTGCCGTCTGGAATACTATACTATTAATTATACTTACGTGTATAGTATATATATTATAACATGAAATATATCATAACACCAATAAAATTGATTAGAAGACTTCAAATTTGAGTTTTGTCAAAGCGAATAATTACAGTTTATTACTTTCAAAAATATTTCTTATATGACGTTAGTACTTTAATCACACTCTTAAGCATGTACCGCGTAGTAATTTGTAATTTAGAAATTTGTACCTCGAATTTAGAGATACTACGCGGTACATGCTTAAGAGTGTACTAACGCTATCCTAAAGTTTCCATTTTCTTCACGTAAAAGAATTACGTAAAATTCTTTTTTCAAAGGCGAGCAAGATAGGTTGGAGGAAGCTCGAAGGCATTTGAAAAGACGACTGGAAGGTTGTGAAACGGAATTCCGTGGCAAGGAGAACGAATTCTTCTTGCAGATTGAGAGTTTGCAGTTGGAAGAAGAGATCGAACGGGCCAAGGCCGAGAGGAGTAGCTATATGAAGACGCAGCATCGACTCGAACAACGGGAATCGGTTTTTCGTCGTTTGCAGATGAAGCTCGATCAGAACGCAAATTGAATCATCCATTGTCGGAAAATTTCTTACATCGACGACTTCAGTGCCGATAATAGCAGCAACGGCAGTAAGAACAGCCGCAGTTGCAGTAGCAGTACTAACTACTAACGGCATCAATAGCGCTTACGACAACGATGCATATATCCGAACACTCCGATTAGTCGAACCTTCCCTTTCGTCGGTTATTTTTAGCGTCCCGTACACAGCAAATACCTTTTTTCGATTTAGGGTTTATTGAATTAAAAACAAATATCGCAATAATGGTAATATGACAATAGTGAAAGTTCGCCCGTACCTGTTTTTTCATATTTGTAACGATGCACCCCCACACATGCATCATTCCCGGCGACGAGCTGCCGGATGCCGCCCGACGATCTCCGTCGGGCGAGGTAAGGGCGCGGTGCGCCCACCTTATTTTTAAACGCCTAAAAACACCGCTGTGTGCGCGGCACTCCGCGGCACCAGCATCTTCCCGGGTCTACGAAGAAGACCGAGGGGAGCCGATCGCCTCCGAGCGCGAGCGCGCTTACCGCCACCCCGATTCCGCTCCGCTCCGTCGGCGGCGCGGCTCGCGCGGGAATCGGCCCCCCCTCCCTAGCGTACCGCCCGGGCGAGTATAAATTACCGGCGCCGCGAACGATACAGACACTCCGATCCGAGTCTAGCTACCCGTGCTCCGCTATCCTCGGAGACGAGTACCTTTCCGCTTCCTAGGCCAGCCTACGAAACGGGGTACAGCGTTCTGTGCCTCGTTCGAGAGTTCTCGAGCGCTGACCGCCTTCCTACCAAGAAAAGCCCCGTCGGCCACGGTAACCAGGGGTCGAGCGTGCTCAGCCTCTCGACAAGTGTTCTTGCCGCCGGAACAGCCGGACCTCCTAGACCACCGATCGGCCAGCCTAGTCCCTGGCCGTTTCGTTTCCTTCCCTACGCGCCGCGTAATTAGTAAACTCATCTCGCGAGAAAGACCGCGCCGTATAGCATACACGCGCCCGCGCCGCGAATCTCGCGCCGCGGGCCGAACAGCCATTGGCCGGCTTGAAGGCCCGTTCGCACGCGTACCGCATCGCGCCGATACGGACCACCTGATTCGCGTTCGCCGCATACCCCGAATACTTTGTAATTATTGCGACCGTCTTGTAAAGTATAATCCGCTCGCGTCCGCCGCATAAACCGAATGCGTTTCCGCACGTTGTAATTACCGCAACCCTCGTCTAGATTATAAACCGCCCGCGTTAGCCGCATGATTCGCAGGCATCTCCGTTGTACATATCGCGACAATATGATTGTAATTTGAACTACCGTAATAAACCACGTTTATAAAATATAATCCGCTCGCGTCCGCCGCACAAACCGAATGCGTTTCCGTACGTTGTAATTACCGCGACCCTCGTCTAGATTATAAACCGCCCGCGTTAGCCGCATGATTCGCAGGCATCTCCGTTGTACATATCGCGACAATATGATTGTAATACCGCAATAAACCACGTCACGTATCAACACTGCCTTCTGTCTCTGGGCCTACCATCGAACTCCTGGTCCGGCGAGCTAGTCCGCGTTCGATATAAACAGCCAAAAGGCAGGCCGTTACATATTCATATTCTTAATTTTATTCTTTTGACGCACATTACATCGTGGCGTTCGCACAATGTGGCTTGGACGCAGCATTTGGCGACGCATGATCTATTGTTGCGTAACTTATGTATTTCTCACTTGAAAAGGACCTAATTAAGGTCGAAACGTAGTGAGTCAATTAAATAAATTGATACTGGCCAGTTGGGTCGCTTAATCTCGCATTTATTCTTAATTTTCCTCGAAGATAGAAGATCGTGGATCGCGATGTTTCGGCAACATTGACAGCAGTACTATAGTGGCAAAAGCAGTGGCAAAAGTAGAAATATCAGCGAGTCATTAGACAGCAACAAAATCGATGATCAGAGTGCGAGTATAAGAGACGAACTTATCCGGATGAACATAAACTTTCTCCTTCCGTAGACTACTCGGACGGAAATCGAGGAGTAACCGTTCCTCAGGAACAAGCAAGACTGATGAACTATAATAAATTATTTGTACTGAGATAAAGACTCGACATAAATACATTTATTCTGTTCTCCACCCTCTTCCAAAACAATCTCTGCGAAAAAATTCAGTTCTTAATTCGAAATGAAGCAAGGTGTTTACGAACTGCTTGAATTCGTTTCGTCAGAAAGTATTGAAACTGCCGAGCTTTTGTTTTTTAATAAGAGACGTAGGTGAACTTATATATGGATGTAGAAAATTCCAATATATGAATATTACGCAAATAAAAATAGGTGTATGATAACGGGCGTTTTTTAAATATTTTCTAAGTATTCTTCAAATTAAAGAATTTCCTAAGAATAAACATTGAATTTTAATAATAATAATTACAAAATTAACAAGAGTATTACGGGATTGTTATTGATCCGAAAAAGTGCAAAAAAATAAATCTAAACAAAATATTAAAATATAAGTACTATATCTATGTTGGGGTGATTAATTGACTATAAATTCTGTTTCAAAAATTAAAGATTATTTACAATCTACGAAATAATCAGACAAATTTGTTCAACCACGAATTT
The DNA here is from genome assembly GCA_035220575.1 of Temnothorax rugatulus. Lineage (NCBI taxonomy): Eukaryota > Metazoa > Arthropoda > Insecta > Hymenoptera > Formicidae > Temnothorax > Temnothorax rugatulus. The sequence continues at coordinate 161,285 of JASTWL010000227.1, read as the reverse complement.
ATGAAATATTTGTAAAATTTTAATCCAGGTAGTGGAATAATGATCTGTATATGAATACAAATATACAATTATAATGATATTCTGATTTAAAAACTGAAAATTATTTACGGCTACATATATCTACCGAAGTTACAATTTTCTAAATTGGCATTTAAGAGTAATTTGTTCTTATTACTAATATCATGTATTATTGCTATCACTTATTATCTAACTTTATCAGCTTCCGCTTTAAAACGATAATGAAAATTACTTCGTTTTTGTTAAAAAACGAGAAAATATCTTATCACAAATATCTGCTGTCATAATTGCGTCTACCTGGAAATGTAAAATTATAAGATACCCTATTAAAAGTTTATCCAAAATAACATTTAATTAAAAAAAAATAAACATATAAACGCGTTTATAATAATGAACACTTAGTAAATACCTTTTAAACAATAGACGTCTTTCCTGGTATTAAATTCAGTACAGCATATTGAGTGCCTAATAATTTTGGCCAACACTGTATGTTAATTCTATTTTAACAAAATTGTAAACGTGTTATTTAATAAGTTAATCGTTGATTAAATTAATCGTAATTTGATCAAAGTGTTAATTGCAATTCGTGGATTTTGAAGATTATAAAAATATATTATATTGTAGTGTTACATTATACAAACTTAGCGATGAGCATTTATTTGCCTATAGGCCTATAAGCTTTACATTTCCAGTAAGACGCAATTGCGGCAGCAGGTGTTTGTGATAAGATATCTTCTCGTTTTTTAATAAAATAAAGTTAGATAATACATGACAGATAGCAATGATATATAGCAATGATAATAAGAACAAATTACTTTTAATTCAGAAAATCGTAACTTCGACAGATATTTATAGCCGTAAATAATTTTCGGTTTTTAAATCAGAGTATAATTTTAATTGCATATTTGTATTTGTGGAGACTGTAGGTATTAATTTATTGTTTAACACATAGAGAAAAAATTAGATTAGCACCGACAAATCATATACAGAGTTAGAAATCTTGTAGATAGTTCTATCCATTGAATCGATCACCGATTAAGTTAAAAAAAAGTTTGATTAAAGTCGATCGTCTAACACTCTAACGTTTAGACAAAGTTGCGATTCGAATAGAAATTATTTAACTTTTCGGTAATCGATGTTACATTGCCTTTTAAGCAACATTCTTTAAACATCTCACGAAATTTCTTTTCCGTTTTTTCTCTTCGATATACAAAATATGTCAACTATAATGTAGGAGGAGGAAACGGCCGTATTTAAATTTGTAAATACATGCGTATATCTAAATATATACAGGGTGATTCAAAAGGTTACTGCCAAACTTAAGAAGCGTATAGAAGGATCAAAATAGAACCTTTGATTAGGAACCTATATATTCTCCGAAGTAATCCTGAGTCAGTATAGACCTTTGAATGTATGTGGAAATCGAATAATATACCAATGAAATAATCGTAATTTGCTACTCTCCTACTAGCTTTATTTTGTTTTTATTAAAGTTTTGTTAAGGATTACGTGAGATACCTGGGATATTTAAGAGAGTGCGGCAGAGTTTGCTCGACCATGCAATGCTTGCATTGATTGTGAAGATCGCCAATTCAAACACCTTTTGTAAATTCAGTTTGTGCTAATGTAATCCTTAACAAAAACAAACCTTAATAAAAACAAAATAAAGCTATAACGAGTAGCAAATTACGATTATTTCATTGGTATATTATTCGAGTTCCATACATTCACACAAAGGCCTGTAAGTACTGACTCAGGATTTACATCGAAAAACATAGGTTCCTAATCGAAAGTTGATCTATTTTGACCCTTTTATACGCTTCTTAAGTTTGGCAGTAACCTTTTGAATCATCCTGCATAAGCATTATTTCTCAGATTTTTGGTTGAAAGACCCAAAAAGAAGATCGAAGTAATATAGTTATCCTAATCCTTCCTCGATTGTGTGTGTCCGTTTCCGGATCAGCGATATCGTAGCGACTCCGGGACATCTGTTCGTTTATTTGCCAATACAGTCTCCCATCCACGCGAACCCGTATCACGCCTTGAATCGGGCAGAAACTGATATAGAGGATAGTATAGACCAGCGTATAGTTCACATATACCGCATTCGCCGCTGATAACGCTACAGTGCGATTTTAGTGCACGCCGCGAGTATTCGAGTGCTCTTCAACAAACGTTCTCAAACGAGCGTTCTCTGACACAGGTATACGCTTTATACTTATTAATAGATCGGCGCTAAACCGAAGAATTGCACAAATTCGCAAGCGATAAGCTAGTTACAATTCCCACAACAAAAAGAAAAGTTATTGACAAAAATCATGAAGGAATAGCTCGTGTTTGAAAAGAAGATGGACCAAGACCTTGATTTGGAGCGAAGTTATTGTAAGTCTCGAATTTAACACGTTCGCTACCGCTGGAAAGCGATTGGAACCGCTATACAAATTTTATTTTTACGGGTACGCACAGAGTACGCTGCACATTTTCACTTCCGCACACATATAGGAAACAGGCAACTGAACATGTTACATAATGTGTTGCACATCACAATATAAAGTTGTGTTTCGTAGTAAACCCATTTTTTTGTCGCCTTGTCACAGTAAGAAACTCTTCTTTCGTTGTCTTGTTATAACAGTGCGAGACTGATGCGCGGCATAAGTGTAATGGTTCTAGCGTTAAATTTATCCTCGCACTCTGTATGTATATTATTCACACTCTTCGTAATAAAAACATTCATATCTTTCGTAATAATACATATTCCGCATAGGTTTCAATATAATGACATATTTAAACGTGTTTAATTTACATTATTGGTTTCTCGAAAAAGAATTAAAAAATAGTGAAGCAAATATTTCTTTACCAGCAGCGATCAATATCATTTTTCATTTTTTTATTTGTTCCACTGATATCAAATTAAAAACTTCCGAAGAAGGATTACGAAGTTTATGATTATAGTTATTCGGAGAAGTATTATGTTACATTTTCTACGAATGGTGATAATTAAGACTCTTTCTCTGTTCGCTCACATAGGTGTATGATCGGTGAAGATTATGGCCGGTATTTATAAGCAGATCTTATTTCAAAACCGTCTTAAAAATAATGTCTTAAAATGCTAATAAGGTACGAAGACAAATAAGACCTACCTTATTTAAAAATAAAAATTATTTTAGTCAATTAATAAATTATAATGAAATAGGTATTAAACTTTGCTTTATTCTAAATAAAAAAGACATACCTACATAAATCGACAATTCTTTCTCAAATAATAATCATTTTATGGACAACTTAAAAAAAACTTCTTTGGTAAAACCTTATTAAAATATGACAGTATAATAAAGCCTGAAACTTAGCTAAAAGAACATTTTGAAAAACTTAACATTTTTTAATACCTTTCTTTGAATAAGAACTTATTGCCTCTAGGCTAAGTGCGTTTATGAGATCTAACTTATAAATTAATTCTATAGTAGGTTTTTAACGAGGGTTTGTATAAATCTTCGAAATATACTAGGAAGCCTAGAGACCCTCTAATAATTAAAGGGTCTAATTATTAGAGTGTTAGATTGTTATTTAATAATACTGTCTTTATATAAATCATTATCTTACATATGCAACATTTACTTTACACAAATGCACTTTAACTCTCATTCATGAATTTTCAATTTCAAACTTTTTATCTCTTATTAAACCTCAAACACAGTTATTTTGACGTTTTAAAGACATTCATTATCGCTTCTAAAATATTGCCTGCAGTTTCCTAGTGAAAGTAATATTACTTTCGTCTTCTTTCAACCACAAATACGGTAGGAAAGCATGTTTTACATTGAGGGCAAAACATGACGACTTTTGCACCCCCTCCTTTATCAAATACTTACAATTAGAACAAGTAATATTTAGTTGCAGGTAGCATGTACTTTTCTGTAAGGTTGTAAAATTAACATATAGTAGCAATTGCGTTCGTGTGAAAATTACGACTTACGTAATATAAGCGTAGATAATACTAGATTTTACATACGAAGGACGGATAGAGAGTGCAAACATGTGTTTAAACGTTTCATCAATTAAATTATAATTTATCTTACATTTCTTTGCAATTAGGTAAAAACAAAAGAGCAGACAATTATAATGGAAGAAGTGGAGCAAGGACCAAGTTACACATCACCATCCCCTAATCCGCAGCCACCTGCACCGGCAATGCAGCTACCACCACGTAAGTGTAAAATTATGAAAAAAAATCTTAAGTAATAAGGTAAATGTACCAATGCCTGGACAGTCAGTGGACACGTGCCTATGATGTCTAAACACGTTTATCATTTTAGTCCTTAAATAAGTCTATTAACGTTTGGATGCTATAACTAAAGTTTCAAAATACAAGAAAAATATTTTTATCTTTGATTTTAATTTGCGTTATACTTATGGACTAAAATGATAAAGGTGTCCAGACATAGGTACGTGTCCACTGACAGTCCAGGCATTGGTACATTTACCTTAATGATATTATAAAAATGCATACATACAATAACGCATGCAGACAATATTTTTGCATACCTAATCATCCAAGATTAATACTACTTTAATGTGGTCACAGATACGATTGTAACGGTGATGGCCTTTGACAAGGAAAGTCAAAATATGACCTGTCCACATTGCCATGCTGATATAAGTACGCGCGTAGTACCGGAAGCGAACACGAAAACACATCTGCTTGCGGTACTCCTCTGTTCACGCGGGTAAGATTTCGAAATATAGAGTAAAGAATTTTACTGGAAAAAGGTATGATTAATCTGACGTCCTTTCGCAGATGCTGGTGTTGTGCACCGTGTCCCTACTACATGGATTCTTGTCGAGTCCACAGGCATTACTGTCCAGCGTGCAGTAATTTCCTTGGAGAATCGAAAAATTAATCGAAAAATTAATTAATTCCACTTACGATAGAAATATATTGCGAAGATATTGCAGAATTATATTACCATCGGTTATTCGATTCATGAAGAAGACATTGTTTTTATCACGTATTTCGAATAAACCGTTGCTGAATTATTCACACGTAAATTAGTCTAAAAAGTTTCGTTGTTGCTCACAATTTTACGAAGTGTGCGAATATAATTGACACGCACACAAAGAGGAAGGGAGGAGAGCTGTTACTCTTTTATTTTTATAAATAACGATGGAGAAGAGAGATTATATATGTATAGAAGTTGCATACAATTATAAGTGTTTTTTATACTGTTTGCAGCATTTTTTATCATTATATTAGAAAGAATTAATGATTCTTTTAGACATACGTGTCTAAAAAATATTTTATAAATGTCTGTACGTTTTTGGACGTGCTGTGTTTAGAATATTATATACTATTATAATTATACTTACGTGTATATATATTATAATATGAATTATATCATAACACCAGTAAAATTGATTAGAAGACTTCAAATTTAAGTTTCCTGCCAAAGCGAATAATTACAATTTATTACTTTCAAAAATATTTTCTTATATGAGATTAGCACTTTAACTACTGACGTTATTTTAAAGTTCCCATTTCCTTTACGTAAAAGAATTACGTGAAATTCTTTTTTCAAAGGCGAGCGAGATAGGTTGAAGGAAGCTCGAAGGCATTTGGAAAGACGACTGGAAGGTTGCGAAACGAAATTTCGTGGCAAGGAGGACAAACTCTCTTTGCAGATGAAGAGTTTGCGGCTGGAAGAAGAGATCGAACGGGCCAAGGCTGAGAGGGATAGCTATATGGAGGCGCAGCATCGACTGGAACAATAACGAGAATTGGCTTTTCGTCATTTGCGAATGCAACTCGAGCAGAAACGTAAATCAAATCATCCATTGCCGATCGGAATTTCTTACATCGACGATTTCAGTGCCGATAGTAGCAGCAACGGCAGTAACAGTCGTAGCTGCAGTAGCAGTACTAGCAGCAGCAATAGCGCTTAACGACGATGATGCATATCCGAGCACTCCGATAGCCGAATCTTCCCTTTCGTCGGCCACTTTTAGCGTCCCGTATACACCCGGGGTCTTTTCTTCGATTCAGGGTTTATTCAATTAAAAACAAATATTACAATAATATATAGTAATGACAATAATGAAAGTTCAGTCACACCTGGTTTTTCATATTCATATTGTTTGTTTAGGTTTTCCTCGAAGATAGAAAATCGCAGGTCGCAATGTTTTGACAACGTTGACAGCAGTAGCAGTGGCAAAAGCAGAAATACCAGCGAGTCGTTAGACAACAACAAAATCGGTGATCAGAGTGCAAGTGGAAGAGACGGGCTTATCCACTCGGGATGGACTTCCTCTTTCCGTAAACTACTTGGACGGAAATCGAAGTATAAGCTCGACCGTTCCTCAGGAACAAGCGAGACTGATGAACTACAATAAATTATTTATACTGACGATGAGACAAAGACTCGACATAAATACATTTATCCTGTTCTCGACTCTCTTCCAAAACAACCCCTGTGAAAAAATTCAGTTCTTAATTTGAAATGAAGCAAAGTGTTGCGAAATGCTTGAATTCTTTTCATCGAAAAATATTGAAACTACCGAGCTTTTTTTTTTAATAAGAGGCAAGTGAATATAGAATTTAGGGATCTTTAAGAGAATAAACAATGAATAATGCGTTTTCTCGATACTTTTTGTTTCTAGAGATATAATTGCTAGAGTTTTTCATTTTCTTCTTATCTCGATAATGTTTTACGTCAGGAATTCTTTAGTGAAAATTATATCATACTCCAGAATCCAAAAAAATTTTTTTAACAATAAGTGTAAATACATAATGTAGAAATTGAATATTGAATAAGTTAAAGAGAATTATATACAAGGTGAGTTGAAGGAAGATGCCATAGTTAAGAAATGCTATAGTATAGAAATATGAATAATCCAACGTCATAATCGCTTCGGGATTTTTGCAAAATAATACTTAAGCTTCCACATAACTGATAATATAGCCACCCTAAAAGTTATCATTGAAAAGTTACGATTTGGTTATATGTTTATTCCTGCAAAACTGGCATCTTCCCCAATGCCTAGGTAAGAGAGGGTAACGGCTGAATATACAACGGGCGTTACGAATGAAAGAGGAAGAATGCCCCTTTTTGCGAGTATAGTATCGAGCGAGATCCTCGGGATGCGGAAAGAACGAGATTTCCACGCTCGATCTTCACCAACATAGATTATAGGGGCACTATCAAAATTATCAAGTCGCGCCGGAATGTCTAAATGGAAACTCGGCCACGATTATGCACGTGTGAGAAATACGCATGATGCAGAATTCGACATATACAGCGGCGTTTCGCAATTTGACCCAACGAAGTACTTAAAGTGTAATTTGCAGAAGAAAGTTTGCCAGGACAAGTATGCTAAGATCGAGTGGAACTTTATAAACCGCAGCATGTTGCGCGATGTGGGAAACGAGGCAATGAGGAAGCATCTTGTCAAGTACATATTCATTGGAATCTCTCGAATATAAAGACCGAAGGATTCGTGTTAAATATCAAAATTACATTCGAAGGTATAAATATTGGCCGTTTCAATTTATAGTGAACAAGGAAAAGAGCAGCGTTAGACAACAGAAAGGAGAATCGGCCAAATGTCAGCTTTATCAGTGTTACGTCGTGCTTATCAGAGCTTGTTTTCCCGGGAAGTAAGAGCGAACTTCCGGCGAACAAATTTATTTTAATACATGATAAATAATCATACTGATATTGAAGCTTAGAGATACATCCTCTCTAAATTTTAATCAAATCTTTAATAGTAAAAAGCACTCGCGTAGCGCGTAGTTGCGCAATTGTACGTATGACGCGTTAAGCGTGGCCGAGCAGATTGACTTGGAAAAGGATATCTTCTCTATGGAACCTTGGAGTAAAGATTTAGAAGAACGAGAATAGAAAAAGGTTGCTACGAAGTAATATTTAAAAGAATATCACGTTTATTTAATAATTGCAACATTCATTGTATATGACGCTTTCTTTAAAAAAATCATAATTAAGAAGGTTTCTTTAATCTATTTTCGAACAGTCAATTCAGTCGGACATTGAAATAACGCAAAGTACTCCGTTAACTTCGGAGACTGGCAAACCCGTGTTTGTCATAATCGAGGTCAAACTTTTTCATCCACTTGTTCCTTATAAACTCGAAACCGATCTCTCACACAAAAAGAAATTAAGTTGCTTCAATTAAACGTCGACGTCACGGGCTGTCACAAACATAAGTAGTTAATTCAATTGGATATTATTGAACGAAATATTCTAAATATTAAAACAATTATTTGATGTTTTTTATTCATTAATATTAATGTTGCATCAATAAATTTTATCTCAACTTACACTGATGCTGTTGATACAACATTATTTTTTTCTGTGCAGACATATAAGTCATTCAGTTATTTAAAAAATGACGCCAAAATTTATCCCGAATGACTAAGCGCGTTGGAATCGAAGAGATGATGAAGCCAAAAGCATTAACTGCATTATTATACGTTTACTCCGACGAAGTAGCGGAGCAACAATATGCAATTTGCATTCAGAAACTAGTGGAGACTATTACGGAGAGCTACAGTAGGGTATCAAGATCTTTTCTATCCTCTATCCTATCTTAAAATAATTTAATCTCATACATTGAAATGTATGTACGTTGTTTTATCAACATGTCGTTTCGTGTTAGGACTTTCGTGACAAAAAGAAACAAGCGAAACTGTCTGCTTTGAAAGAACAGAAGAATGATTTTGAAAAGCCGAAGGAAACAAAGTATTGCTTCACTCCTGAAGAGGTGATTAATTCTAACAGTATAAGAGATTATTACGTTCGTATACTTGTTACGATAGTTTTCAGGACTAGCTGACTTTTGTTTCACGCAATATCTGTACAGAAACTGGCACGTATTTAAACGTACGCAGCTACTTTAAAGATAAAAGTGATCACGTTGCTGGATCAAAAATTCAAGACGAGCATGAACACCGCGGTACATTCTATTGACAGCCAGGTTTAAAAATATATTACTTAAAAATGATTATTATTATTATTATATATAGTGTGATTTTTCAAACATAGATTCATATTCAGGAATTTATTTAAACGCGCGCGATTCAAAATAAAAAAGCGCTGAAAGCTACACTTTATGTGCAGAACTTTGTGGCATCTGTTTACACGTACATACGTATCTCGTTGAACAAATGCACCTGGCCATCAACAAAATTGTCGAAAGCCGTCTCGCGGACGACGATCCGTGGACTGCAATGCCTAAAAAAGTATATATACTTCTACGCCGAGGAGGCTAACGAATTAAATCACTTATCCAGATGATGCAAGGCGGCATTATCAGGCTGTATGTAACTCAATCTTGTATTAAGAATCATATTGAATATCGTATCGAATGTCATTCCGCATAATCTTTCTCGCAGGCAATTGCGGCAGATAAAAGTGACGCGAGAACCAAGTCCACGCGATCTTTCTCGTGAAAGTCGACGAGCGCGCAAAGGAATACTACCGTGAGGCGATTCTCTTGAACAGACAATCGAGATAAATTTGCGTACGTAAAAATATTTAAAATATACATGTGGACTGGTCTCAGGGAAAAAAGACGCAATAAATACTCAAATAATCTTATACGGTAATAGATATTTCTCTTCGCAGTTTACTGGCGTACGGATTGATCCTCGCCCCGAAGATCGGAGATGTCGAGAAGCGGAGAGGTCTTTCTGAGAGCCGTTATCGATTTCTACCCGCGATTCGTTGAAGGGTTATTTTGCATCTGTTTTACACTCGCACAAATTACAGCCCAAGTATAACAGAAACCCATCAAATCTTTGTGTTAGACAAAGAACGATTAGAATGTATAAAAAATATTTTTTTTCTAAAGGGATAGACCTTACTTTAAAAATAGCGGAAAAATGCATGAAGAACAGCGACGAAGAGATGGAGATCTCGAGTGAAAATCCTCTCGCTTGGACAATGATTCACTGTCCACGAGATAACGTTTATGATAACGGCCACGCTGCTAATAAAACTGCATTTCTGCGACGTAATATGTATTCTCTCTCCACTTATTGTTTTTTACATATAAATAATTTGTCTATAGCTTTACTTTATGACCATGCTGGAACATTCCCATAAACACAAGGATGTCTGTTAATTACCACCTGACGATTCAAAATTGATGATTAGGTATTGCTCTCTATTATTATTGATGATTATTTATTGTATTATATGACGTTATGTTCCTTTTTTTAGACCACACTTGATAAGGATTCAAACTTAGAGTCGAAACGTAGTGCCTACCTTTATATTGTTGCCAGTTAGTCGAGTAATAAAATAATATTTTTGGTAATATGTCTGCTTTTAAAATACGTCTTACACAAAAAAAGGATTAGCTACTGTAGCAAAACTAGTCATAAAATATGGGTAACTAACATTTTTTGCAGCGAGAGCTATAATTTAGCAGCAAAACTTTAACATAAGGTGTGTCTAATTGTTTTCACGATGCATTAAATGAAAAAGACTTCCGTTCATTAACTACGTCGCAGCACAAAATAATTAATATTTCCGTCAAACTGGATGGTCTCTCGTTTTCTTGTCAAGAATAGGACTATTGGAGGAAAATATATTAGAATTATGCATAGAAATAATATATAAAACATTTCACAATATTAAGATGTCATGTCATATTTATTGCTCGGGTATGTATAATATAAATACAATGCCAATTTTGTAGGACATGAATACACGTTACTTTTTATACGCTGGATTATTCGGATACATTTGCTTTGAGTTCTTCTTCTTCAATTATATTGGCACCCGTTCCTTTCTAGGATCGATTCGGCCATGTTTCAAACCAAACAAGTAATAATAATAATTCAAACATATGTATATAATATTGAGAGAAAAAGGTATTAGGTATATAACAGGAACGCGCGGCGCGGGTGGGGAATTGAGAAATGAGGGAGTAAATTTGGAGGAAGAAATAATAAATAGGAAAAGGGATATTCAGAGGCAATGGGAAGAGAATAAACTCTTGGAGGCAAAGTATAATAAAAGATATAGAGAGATAGGTAAGATAAATGGAGTATTTAAGGAAAATTTAAAAAAGGTAAGGATAGGTGATGATGTTAGAGCTCTAGTGAAATTGAGATGTGGGAATTTGGAGGAAATAAACAAATATTGGCTAGAGAGAGGAAGATTGTAAAAAATGTGTCTTGTGTGGTAATGGAAATGACTGTCTGCAAAACATAATGTGGAGGAGTGTCAGAGAGTTATGATGTGGTTTAAGGAATTAAGAAAAGAAAAAAGATAAGACTGAGAATTGGAAGAGGTCGTACACTTGTGGAGCGATAAATTAGATTTAGATAAGAGTAAGATGTTGAGGAAATTATGGAAGAAGAGGGAAAAAGAATTAAAAAAGAGGAAGAAAACAAATTAATGCCAAAGATAAAGCTGTGATAGGTATGATGTTTTAAGCAATTTTTGTAAATGTAAGATAGTAGTTTAGAAAGGTATGGATGGGGATAATGGATGTATGTGGGTAAGGATTTATTTGTAAACCATAGACATATAGTAAGAATAGACTGCGAGTACGGCTGAAAAATTGTACAAACTTTAGAAAGAGACAACATGCTACGTTAGAAAGAGACAACATGCTTTTCTCTCCGTCTATCAAAAGCACTAGACAAAGATGAGGCAATTGCTCAACATCAGCTATCTCTTTCTAAAGTTTGTACACTTGAGAGAGATAGAGAACGCGCAATCTATTCTTACTAACGCTGCAGTGTTGCAACTTCCGTTCTACGAAATCTTTGCTGACCGTTTCTAAACTTTCAATAAACTCCCACACACGCTCACGTAAATGTTCATGAAACTTCTTATTTTAAATTCGCCAGGACTATATCCATGTTGTAAATCAAAAGTCTCTCCCTGGCAATTGTATAAACTGAAGTAATAAGTTATTCTAATCTACTAATAGTCTGATATTACTAAATAGCTCATACAGCACGATGATAATTACAATTATACTGCAGAACGAATTCGCAAATGTACCTATGTCTATGTGCATGTGTGTATGTCCGCGGTGTTGAGAATTCGGGTTCGTTAGGCCCAAGATATAGCCCAGATCAATTTCCCCTGCGGGAATTTGCTCTGAATGATTATCCAGGTCGGATTCTGTCCCTGCCTCTTGGTATCCCGCTTGATGATCGGGACCGCTTGGAGTATACATGGGATTGCACTGTTCAGTGCGATTTGCGTCCTTTGAATCCATCTAGAATAAACACAATTTTACGATAGAATATATAATAACATATATGTTCAGTAATATCATAAAACAGTAACATATATATATACATGTATAATAACATATATGTGAAAAAAAAATGTACAACAATCTTCATGAGATCATTTTAAAGAGCGAAGCTTCTACTTTCACCTCCATGAGTTAATTTTTCCCCGAAGATGCTTTACACTAGGAAGCAAGGTGAAAAATTTAAGAAGAATTTAAACCTCGAAAATTTTGCAAAGTTAAATGACTCTACGGAATTGCAAAATTTTTTTGCGACTCAAATTAGCGTGAATTTGAAGATTAAGTCGCGAAAAAAATTTTGCAATTCCGTAGAGTCGTTTGACTTCGCAAAATTTTCAAGATTTAAATGCTTCTTGAATTTTTCATCTCCCTTCCTAGTGTAAAACATCTTCGGGAAAAATAAACTCATGGAAATAAAAATAGAGATTCCGCCCTTTAAAATGATCCCATGAAGATTGTTGTATGATTTTTTTTTCACGAAGTTACAACAGTTCAAAGATTGACAATTTTCTTGCAATAATTTAGTGTAATCCTTCAATTTAATTCTTTAATTTTTTTTCGATATAATAAAGATTTTATCGAAAAAAATGATAGGAGCACCTTAAAAAGAAAACTTTGACCTTTTTTTTCTTTTTTTATCGAATACCGAGCACTACTCCGTTCTTCTATGAACAGTCAAAGTCAAAATGACGGTTTTTGCTTCAATGTTGAATAACTCGGTGAAAAAAAATCGCACAAAGATCAACAAAAACGCAAATCAAAGGTAAAGATTCATTAATTCAAAATCTGTAAATTACATTTGTGTGCGATTGTTAATTCACGCCATGGAACTTTGCAAAGTTCGTAAAAAATTTAGAGATTTGACGGATCTCCATTTATATCCGTGTAACTTCGTAAAAGATTAAGTAAAATTATTTTCTGATAATCGGTCTAAAAAGTAGAGACTTCAAAATTTAAAATGCTTTTTAGAACATCTCATTATGATCATTTTTGATAAAGTTACACTGAGTCTTGGTCTATTTTTCGAGGACAGAATAGATGATCCTCTAATTTTGTAGCGGAGTGTATATAAATCGATACGTGAGTCTCGAATTCGCAGTAAATTGATCGATAGGTATGTTCCACATAATTTTATTTTAAACAGAAATTTTTTAACATTATCTTAAAAATGCACTGCACTGTTATAAAGAATAAAAATTATACAATACTTTAAATTAAATAACATTTTATTATTTTGACCATATGTGTCAAAATTTATTATTTTAACACAAAACAATATTATTTTAACATCATTGGTTTAGTTAAATTAATGACATATTGAATAGGAGGAGATTTATAAGAATGGTTAAAATATGACTCAAATTGACAATGAGTATAATTTAATATTACGAATTTAAGTGCGTGTATATCTATCGCATTATCCCTTTTATATGTGGATTCTTCGATCACAATTTAGATGCTATGTCGATACTCGATACACTGCACTATAATTCAAATATCATTAAAATAGAGAATTAAGCCATATTCACGTTATTTCAATTTTTTTAATATAAAAATAATTATCAATATTATTTTTCTCTTTTATGGAACACACACATATCGTGTTATAATATTTCAAATATTAATACAAAGTATAACAGCAATCGTCCTTTTTTTAGTCACATACTCGAACGAATTTCTAATAAATAATGAATGTTTTTAGCAAACTTTTTAGAAATTTTTTTAGCAAACTTTTAATAAAATATTATTTTACACACTGGCACAATTTTATATGCTGCTACTGCTGCTGCTATTCTTCATTTTCAACTGATTTTAGTCACAAAATCGTTAATTTTTTTAGAATATTTTATATACACACTACAGGAATCAAATTAATCAATAAAATAAAATTGATAAGATAAATAACTTACTTTGCCTTCAGAAAGCTTATTGATGAAAACTGCTGGATGAGAAGACTGTCTTCAGTGAAATCTGCGTAATTGACGGTCAAAGATCCAAGCCAAGAAGACACTAGCAGTACACGGTTGCGACAGTTTTAAAGCAAAGCACGTAGTGCGCATTGATCACGGTATTTATGCCATCTCGAGTATCATGCCGAGAACTCCATAGAGATAGAGTCTAATAAAAAAGAAGGGCTTTTCCCCGAAATGGTCCCATTTTCAAATTAGAGGTCCCGTTTTCAAACGAAGCAAAAGAAAGAGAGGAGCGTCCCGTTTGACCACGTTGCAATTGACCACAGCCCCTGGTGTCTAAAGTTTTTTCACTGGATCAGCCAATCAGATATTTTTATTTTAAATGAGCCAATTGACGTATGGTTAATTGAGTTCCACTCGAGAAAGAGTTGGCTACCTTGCATTATCAAACCGCCATACGGCGCATGACAGTATTCTCAAACCCCGAAGCCTGTTACACACGTTGTGTAACGAGTTTGTTCGAACTTTTTCTGATGCATACACCGGTGGACAACGATTTGTTCCAGAGTGAAGCAAGTACGAAAGATAGCCACTCTGTTCCATCTAGTTAGATTCATATATGTATGCGTCATGTACACATCTACGTACACACATAATATGTATTTTATAGTGTGTATTCGATCATCATCACCAGCCTTTGCCTCGTCCACTGCTGAACAAGGCTTATTCGTCCACTGCTGGACATAGGCTTCTCTATTAACAATTGCATTGTTTTTAGAGGTTTTTAGCCATTTTCCTATTACGCTGGCCAATGCGGGTTGATAGGGCTCCATCTTTCGCAAGAGACGTTAAGCAGTGGGTCATGACCGACGATCGCTATGAGATACCACCTCAATCTTACCCCTATCACCCCTATTACCCGCATTGGCCAGCGTGATAGAAAAATGGCCGGTTCTCCGGATTACGAATCTGGCGCTCTACCCACTAGACCGGCCGCTCCGCATTTATATTATGTACATTCAATACATAAAACTAAATACACAAATAGTCCTTCCTATAAAGATTCTTTTCTAATATGTTATTCCTTTACGCTCTACAAGTTAGAATATATTTTGTATAATTGCGAGCATTTTAAGGATTAAAATAAATGTAATATATGTTATTGATTATGTATAATATGTAGAATATTTTTTATCTTTGCTATATCCTTTCTAACGGAAGGATCCCGTTTGTCTGTAAAAAGATTATCAACATAAGCATTATTTGCGCATAGGCATATTGTACATGGAGTCATATTGCATAGATACAAAGTTACATTTATCATATTACACACAAATGCACTGCAAACACACGATATGATGCAAACATACTATATATATATATTGCACATATAAAATAATAAAATTATAGAAACATTTTATATATATGTATATTATTTTATCATTATTTTATTTATCATTTTATATTATTATTGACTATATTGTAAAATAATCTATTTAATATACATTTTATATATTTGTTACATTTCATTTTTATTTCAATGTTGTGACCGATAACGACACGTGTGCAAAGTGTTACTATTACGACGCTATTGATAATTATTTTGTAAACAAATAAAATCTTTCCTTTGCCTTCTACGATGTTCATTAACTCGGTATTTGCTTCAAAGGCTTAAATTCGTTTTACAGACAGGGATAAATTTTACACGAAGTTGATCAACGCGAATTACCAAATCAAGCTTCGGCCGAAGATTCTTTAAATAATCAATGGGCTCCAAGTAGAAATTGTGTACCAGAGGAGCTATCATGGCCTTCATTTCCAGCATAGCAAATCGTTGACCTACAATTTGGCGCATATCGTAATCTGTTAATATAACATGGTATTACACATTAGGATATAAAAAATACAGCTTACCGATGCAGTTACGTGGTCCTGCACTGAATGGTAAATACGAATAAGGATGACGATGTCGGATCTTCTCAGGCAAGAATCTATCAGGATCAAATACTTCTGGATTTGACCAAAAATTGGGATCTCTGTGGGCTCCGTAAATGTTAAGATGCAAGAATGTTCCAGCAGGTACCAAATATGACTCTAAAAAGCATATCGTACAACAATTAAGACTTAAAAAAAATAATTTAAGCTGTATTAAAATTTTAAAATTGAATATACATATAATACAACGTAGGGATAGTTAATAGTTGCCTATAATTTGCAAGATAAAAAATATAATGTAATTATTATTCAAATTTTATTAAGCACTACTTGCTTAACATTATTTTCTGAAAATATTGTATATATGCTGTATTAGATGAAGCTTTGTACATAAAATTTTGAAATATTATAGAAAAAAACTTATCAATAAAAAATACTTTAAATCTTTGAAATATATGGGAATGTTGCCTTTTATGCGTATTTGATGACATGTTGCGTAATTATTTAAAAATTTATACAAGAAAAAAATTGATTAGATGCATACGTAATTTTACGTCTTCCCCAGTAATTCGTGATATTGCAAACACGCTGGGATATAAGCGCAATGCTTCCTTTATACATCTGTCCAAATATGGTAGGTTTTGCAATAATTTCATAGTAAACTTCTGCTCATTCTCTTGCAAGGCAGTATCGACTTCGTTCCTGACACGATCCTGTATCATCATTGTTAATTAAAAGGCTTCTCTCTTGTTATTGTGATGTTTATACGTAGAAACAAATATATCTAGGAAATATTTATTTCACAAATGATGGGCGCGCAGTTTATTAAGTTGGAATAGACGTATATGTATATTATATACATTGTATGTTATATGTATACATTGTAATTCGTTACTTCTGTAACTATTAATTTATTTACTTGCGCACCACATACCGCGCCTGACTCGTATAGCTGTTTATTTATTTGTTGACATTTTCACGAGTCTAATGACATATTTGTATTTCACAAATGTTTTGATTAATGCATTTGAAATATGTGTATATAAATTACACTTAGGATATAAAAGAATATTTCAAATATGTGCGTACACTTAAGCGTGTGCGTGCGAATATTTTCTATACATCTATTAATTCAAAGAAGCAAATTGTGTACATATACACATATACACACTTTAAAAACATTTAAAAAGTTAGATATTGATTCATATTTAATCGTCCGTCTGTATACGTGGGTCTATCACGTTGGACGCTATTTTTCTCTAGAGTATTTTAAAAAATCTGAAAAAATTCAAGAAACCTCTGTTTACACTGAAGTTTTTATAATCATTTCGATATACATCGTTAATTTAATATTTTCTGGAAGGCTCGCAAGTTTTATAGTTATAAGCAAATATCATTTTGGCTCGGACGCCGTAGACTCACGTATACAGACGGAAGATTAATAAATAATTTTTGGAATCAATTAATTTCTTTGTCTTGTAATAGCAATTTACATTTGACGATAGATACCTGAATGTCCTTATGCTCAGCTAATAGTGCCGAAATGAAGCACAGACCCATCGCTGTAGTATCATGACCCTATAATCGTATACAATGTATCATGTATCGATAAATCAAATAATGAATAAGAAAGTTTACAAAAGAAATTATATACCTCAAACATAAAAGTGTCAACTTCCTCCCTAATATCTGAATCCGTCATAAGACCGTCACGAGATGCCGCTATTAGAAGATCCAACATTGCAAGCCGTCTTCTTCGTACTAAATCGAAATATGTAAATATGTCTGTATTAAATTAACAGCTCAATTCTTCTGTGACGTTTCCATTACATAAACTTGACTACGTTAAGAATTTAAACTATAAGTACAATATTCATAAATTGTAAATTATAATTAATGAAATTAAACATCAACCAGATTTGAAGAAGAGCTACAACTGATTAAATTACGTACCTCTTACCGGTTCTGCGTTATATCTCTTTGCCGACATGTCATCATTATCAAAATTTGTCAAGTACTGACCATTAGTGCGATCATGATAAGCTTTTCTTTCAGCAATTATCTATGTATAAAATACAACATTAATAGTTCTTTTATAAATACATTAGTAATGTGTTGTTAACATTTATAAATTACAATTTTTCTACACTATAATTACGTTGTAATTTTTTTGTGTTGTAATAATTCTAAATAGATAATGTCTAAATATAATATTAAGTAGCATTTTTGCGTACTCGTTTAGTAAATCCATGTAATATCTTCAATATCTTCTTTTGCTCTCTACCTTTCGACGTCAACGAGAATATCCAATCGCTGTACAGCCATTGCCTAAATAGTCTAAATAAGTAATCAATGTTAGGCATGTTACTTTAAGAACATAATAATGTAAATTTGGAAAACATTTCTTTAAGCTCTTTGTATACTTTTACAATTAGTTTTATTTCAGTAACTATGTAAAAAAAGAATACATTAAAACACTAATAAAATTATGCTAGAGACATATGCAAAATCTTATATATAGTATAAGATACACCTCTATACACCTCTTAACTATTTATTCTTAAAATTTCTATTTATTTTTAAATAGATAATTTAACGTAATACACGTAATTCATACATTTTTTAATTAACGAAAGTGATAATTTACCTTTACAATAAGCATTGTATTATTAACTTACCTGTTCATATAATTATACAATACGAATTCATATTTTAATTAATTTTAATTAATTAAGACAGAATATGGATATACAGTTATTTATAGCTAATAAAACATGAATTATTATACCTGTAAATAAAAAGTTCGCCCATCCGATGTACCGCTTCTCGATACTGCTGCTGAAAATCACCGAGGCCTCGTAAAGAAGTGCCCATGGCAGTTTCTGCAAACGCATTTGTAAAAGTATCATGATAAAATTATCATATATATTTCAAAAATCTGTGGCTATAAAAATTATACGAATCAGTATCTGTGTTGTGATGTTAATACTTACAGTTTTAAAAATTTGATTTTAGTCTAATTTTATTTATCAATAGGAATAAAATTTACAGTTAAAATATACAGTTATGAACACATCATACCACATATTGCATTCAGCGTATGTTCACTAAAAAATGATACTAAATCTTTCACAACTGTGCCTCTTGCATTTTTCAAAGATTTGGTCATGTTTTCACCTTCCTCAATCAAAATTTGAATAAACTGCTGTAATATATTAAAATGAAATGTGGGGGTTAATATCTTTCGCCGTGAATGCCACTTGGCGCCTGAAACATAAATAATGTTGCACAATTGTGGAATAACAATGTGAAACAAACATTGCAGTGAGATATGTATATTTTTTACTTAATTTGAAATTTATTGATTTTTAACAACCATATTACAAATGTATTCTTTTTGTGATATGCGTTTAAACTTTTACGACAGCACATTGTGTGATATAACGTAGATATAACAAGAAATTCTTTTTTATACGATTATTATTTTTTTAATAATATTTATATTCAATGTGATTGTTACGTCCTGTGAACTCCATGATTTCCCTTTTTCGCGGGAAATTCTATGCGCCTAAGATTAGGATAAGTAAACTGAGCACGGACGGTTATCGATCGGCGAGTGAGCTTTGATCTCTTCACATTCATTTTTCTTATCAAACTACTTATTTGGTTAGGCGACTAAAAGCGACCTTGCAGACAGATTACCGATAGACGCTGCATACGTGATCAAATTTTCGCTTTATCTGGTAACTATAAACCGGCGACACGAGGGCCAAAGGGGTCTTAATCCCCGATAGATTCTGATGAAGATCTTTATTGCATCGAGTGAGCTTTCTAAAATTGCTCGTACGATGTTTCCGACAAACAGAAACCAGGCCTAAGACGTGCCTGTAAATACACGTGGCGGAAGTTTCTGTTTGCTACCATTAAGATTGAGGGGTATGCATCGTCTGTCGCGAGATAAATAAGGGACCCAGAGCCCAATAAAAGAGAAATCGGCGATAATCGAAAAACAAGATGAGTCGCTGGAAGAATCGATGGGTTACATACCCAATGAGACAGTGGGGGCCTTACGAGACCGCTCACCAATGAACAACCATAAAAATCGATAACCGTATCTAGCTCCCCAGGATAGGCGAAAACTCAAAAATCCACCTCTTGGGTGAGAAACATCCCGCCAATAAGAAATCCTCGAAACGAAAACCAGACATATCCCACAACGAAATCCACCCCTTCCATTCCTTGAACTTCCCTATATAAATCCTGACATTGGAGCACTCAGCCTCTTCTTGAACTTCAGTCTCTTGAACAACTTAAGCTTCAGACTCTGCAGTCGACCTCGGCCTTAGAGTCTTCTGTCGCTTAAGTTGTAATCGATCAAGTTGTGCGCGTTAAAATTACGAGTGATAATTCCACCAACCTACTCTGAGAATCACCAAGGAATCGAGAGTTGCCGGATCCTGCTAAGAGGCTTCTAGAGAACCTAACGTAAACCAGCACCGAATAGTAAGTCCTATATGTACCCTTTTTTTTTTTGTTATCTTCTCGTACGGAAAGTCTCCCCAGCGATAAATGACCCATCGAATCGACGTCTAATTGACGTCGAAAACGTATATCGAAAAGTAATTAAAATATTCATCGATTTCGATTGATTTATGGCACAACTTTCGATGACTTTTCGACTCAGAATAAATCGATTTCGATTCGATATTGATTATTATTTCCTCACTGCAGCTATTGTCCGATTCACCGTCTCCGATTAACATGAGCCTCTGATTAAACTATTCGGCTCTTTCTAAGGGGGTTGTAAAATTTGTGAATGTGATTGGTGTATGCTTTTAATTTTGTCCGAAACTAAGAGTAATACACCAATCAAATTCACGAATTTTACAACTGCAGTTGCAAAGCAGCTTTCTGTGCTGAACACAATTATAATTAGTATAATGCCTGTATATAGGTGCTTATATATAAAAACTTTTTTACTATCTGTCTTTAATATTTATTTTTAATTATTTAATTTTTAATAAGTCTAATTATTAATATTTATTATATAATTGGACTTATTTTTTATTTTAATAAATGTAAATACAAATATTTTATTTTATTAATATTTAATATTAATAATGTAATTAGTTGCTTAATTTAACTTCCTGTTTAATAAATGAGCGGATGTAGTACTGAAAATGTACCTATTATATAATATTTCAATTTTCAAAACAATTATCAAATTACGAACAGGAATTTTGTTGTAACTCTTACAGTTATAAAGTAACTATTTAATGGAAATAAAAGCCTAAAAAAATTAATATTGTAACGTAATTATTATAATGTTCAAATCATAAAATATTTACATTATCCGTGTCTGTCAATACAATATAATTTTTTATTCATATTGCATTCTATATAATGGCAATGTTATTATATATTTAACAGGAAAATCAAAATAGCTTCGAATCGATATCGAAATGATGAAATATTGATGTCTTAACAGAAAATATATTATTTGCCTGTTTACAGTCTGGCGTGATAAGTGTATGTCACAAATAATCTCTTCTTTTAAAAAATGTCATAAAGCACAAATATCTAAATAAGCTTTAAATTTTGAGCATTATTTCGATATGATGTAATATCGATGATTTCGACGTCGATTAGACGTCGATTCGATGGATCATTTCTCGCTGGGTCTCGGTTAAACATTAATCCTTAAACATTAAACATTAATCCTTCCAACCCCTTTCACTATTCCGAGTTAGCTAATTTATCGACGGACTCGGGATATTCCCTCTCTCTCTCTATTACTTCGGGTTAGCCGCGACTCATCGGCGGACACGGAATACAGCTCTTTCTTTCTCTATTACTTCGGGTTAGCTGAGCCATCGGCGGACTCGAGGTATCTCCATTGGATACCACTGCTGGCAAGATCAGCAAATCTACTCCCTTTAGTTTCATTCCATAAAATCCAAGTTGGCTTCCCCGCGATTAACGAACTTCAATAATTCATGCCTCAGTAAAATTCAACATAATAGTTATTTTAAATTAAATGATTTATATTTCCAATAATGTCCTATTAAACGTCAATTAAATCGACGGAATCGACGGAACAGGCTTATGAAATCAGTTATGGAATCAGTAAAATCAAACGTCCTAAAACCTTAAATAACCTTAATCTTATTTCAATGGCGGTATTCTTATTTTCCATGCATAAATTCTTGTCTCTCTGTTTTCACCACGGCGCGAACATCTCTTTATATTTTATTTTTTATTGCGACTTAATTTTTTCAAATACACATATACACCACACGCACACTTACAATTAGTTAAACCATTATGTAATTCAATCCCGATCTCGATGTAATAATAGCGCCGGGCAGGATGTCCATTTCCAAATAGGTTCCCCCTTAAAAATCCTGCCCGATCACCCCCGCACTTATGTAACACCCACGAAAAGTACCTGCGGGCAACATTTGAAAGTATCTGGTTGCGTCCTTCCTTACCCCTACCCCTCTGGTCAGCCTTTTCTTCGCTTCCCAGTTTTTCTTACCCTAATCCTGGAGTTGGACGTAACATGGTTATATCAATTAATTTATTTTTTTATATTTAATAATACTTACAATTATTTTTTCATGATTGATATGAGATATTGTAAACAGGATATATGTAAATCTAATTACTGTGTGATATAAAATATGCTGTTTACGTTACATAGATTTATTCTGTTATCAACAAAATTAAAACTTGAAACAAAATTTAATAAGAAGCCAAAGCAAAATTTAATAAAGCATGTACTATTATTTACATTAATATCGTGATGTTACCTCCACTAGTGAGAAGACCAGTACCGAACCACGGATGTAAAACATCATAAAGAAGACTCTTTTCGATATGTTTTGTGCTGCTTAATATTGTCTAAAATTACAGAAAATATTAAGTTAAATGTTATTTAATTTAGACGCCATTTAAATAATCAATTAATTGATTTCAAAAGTATTTTAAATATTCAATTATCTCTGAGAGATGAATGAAAAGATAATCATCTTTAATTTTAAATATACAATTATTTCAGATTTTTGACGAACAAACATATTTTTTCAAAATAAAAAAACATAAAAAAATAATAAACATCTTATCGTCAATATATTAATAATAAAAAAGCAGAAATATATTTCTTTCATATTTTACCTCTAAATCATTCGGATGACGGATGAATATTACGGGAAAGAAGAATCCCCAAACTTTTGCAATGGGATAAAACTTGTCAAGTAAGATAATCATGAATTTCCATTGTTCTTCTAAAAAATGTATGTATATATGTTTATTATGTAAGTTTACGGAAATATTATAAATATTGATCGAAATATGTATGATTGACTTTATCGTTATATTAATAAAATGTACCTAGATATTTTATTTCTCAAATAACTTCAATAATCAGAAAATGAATGTTATTGCTTAAAAATATTTACCTATAAGCTTAATAATTCTTAAAAGTAGTTAACGTGCAATAATATTGATAATTATATCTCAGAGAAAAATGTTGGCAAATATTCTATTTAAATTTTGTGTGCACAGGTGAATACTTATTTACCGGAATATATTGTATATAAAATTATAACTTACCTCGTGAACCAAGATATTGAAATGCATTTCCAACAATCGGATAACCTGATGGTCCTGCTATAAGATTGATAAGTCGCCCCTTCTTTCCATGATAGTGCACATAATAATTAGATATCAGTAGAATGAGGATAAGTAATAGTAATATAATAGTGATCATCATCGGTCGACGAAATAATTAGCCAGTTTAAGCAAGTGTTTTTTTCTGCTATCTTCTTTTAATGTCTAAAAATTCAATTGATTAGAAATCAACACATAAAAAGAAGGGAATAGAGCCACAACAGCGTGTTTGTGCCGTAACTTTTTAAAATAATATTTTGACAAATGTTTGGTCTATTATCAGACTATCTTTAATGTGATAAGTTAAGATAACACAAAGACCGGTAAATAAAAAGATAAAAATTTTGGTAAAACTTCAGATTAAGAGCGACCTCATCGATTTCAATGATCTTGATATATGACCTTCAGAAGGTTTTAGTCGTCACTCGTTATTCGTTAAAAAGTTATTAACAAAAAAAAGTTTGGCAAATATAGCAGCTATTTTGAGTATTGGAAGGCATAAATGACTAATATATGTATATATCGAAATAGTTCACGCATGCACTTTCCACGCGAGATAAGTTGTCACATGGGTTCGTGGCGTGCTTTACAAGCTCGTTTATATATAGGGTAACTGGGGGGAATATGCCAGTGTGGGGAATATGCCACTCGTTATGTTTAACAAAGCTACGGCTAGGAGCGTTGTTGTAAATACTGTGAAATTGTTGAAAATATTATATCTGACGTTTTGTCCAAGTTTTACTTACTTCCTGTCAGTATTATAGTTTTTATGGGGTAAGTACAGTATGGCAAGTATGACAACGTGCTTTTTAGAATTTTCTTAGTGTTTTATATAAGATATTCTTCAAGCATTACACTATTTTTAACTCGATCAGCTTGTCGTTCTATTAATATTGGTTAGGATGAAAGTATTCAGTACGTCACCGATTCGTTTTACTGGCAATCGTATAATACAGGTTCATTATAATATAAAACTGCATCTTGGGGAAATATGCCACTACTTAGATAGGGGTAAAATGCCAGTACTATTTACAGCTTCCTAACCTACTAGCAATAGCTGTAAACAGTATAAATAAATATTTTGCCGTATAAATATTGAAAAAATGTTGAAAAAATGATTAAAAAATATTGAAAAATGTTGAATAAACACGTTTATTTCATGCGCTAAGAATATTATAAGCTACGTACTTAATATTTTTATAATTTTTGCAAAATATTGCATTCCGAATAATTTAGACTACTTGTAGCACACAAAGTACTATTGAAATGCAAAGAAAGTAATAAAAATATTCTTTTACATGTTTGTAGACAAGAATGCCCTTCTAAAGTTAAATTACTATACATGTTTGTATATGTGGCATATTACCCACATGGGTGGGTAATATGCCACTTTGCAACACTTTTGTATTTCTTTCTTTTTAATAGTAAACAATCAAAATATTTCATTAAAACCATATATAAATAACAGATAAAAGAAGGAAGAAAAAGACCAGTATGCAAAGATACCTCAAAAAGAAAGAGAAATAGGAAAAAAATCATATTTTTCTTAAGTGTGGCATATTCCCCCGAGTTACCCTATACATAATGAAACATTATATATTCTCACGATATGGAACTCGAAAAGAACATTGTGTAGGGTATTTAGCAGAATTTTTATTTCGCCGACGTTACAATTATTGTAAACGAATAGAAGCTTTTTTCAATATTATGGCAACTATGTATCAAATATCTGAATAATATTAACTGAAATATATAAACCTACTTAGTTTATTCCTTCTTCATAGAGGAAGCTTTGTTTTCGTAAACCTCGTATATGGACCTTTGATCGCGTATAAAGCTAGGTCTAATCAACCAAATTTTAAAATATTATATATGAAATAGGAGTAGAAAAGACCGAAGAAAAAATTGTTTTTTTAGTTTTCGATGCCAATGTGTTCCTTATGTTCGAAAACGTCCAAAAATCGCAATTTAAAAAAATGTCCAAAATTAACCAAATTTTAAAGAATTATATATGAAATAGGGATAGAAAAAACTGAAGAATATAATAGAATTAATAAAAATTGCTAATAATAAAGGGGTTACCAATTTCTGTTTAAGAAAACAGCAAAATTTATCGAAATTTCTATAACTCAAGAACTGATTAACCAAATCTTAAAGAATTATATATGAAATAGGGGTAGAAAAAACTGAAGAATATAATAGAATTAGAAAAATTGCTAATAATAAAGGGGTTACCGATTTATATCTTAAAAAATCTACATGATTACTGTAATTTTCGCAATTGAGATATCGAGCTTAATTTTTTTTTTTTTTATGGATAGAGTATCATTAAAGGTAGGTTGATGTTGAATTTGGCAATGATCGGTGAAGGGGTTACCGATTTTTGCCTAAAAGGTATACAAGTTATACATGTAATTTTATATATAGAGTATCATTAAAGGAAGGTTGTTTTAAATTTGGCGAAGATTGGTGAAAGGATTACAGATTTCTGCCTAAAAAATGTATAGGGTAGACCGAGGCAAATCGGATTACTAATTAGCACGATAAAATAGCTCGTTTGAAATAAAACACTAACGAAAACTGTCTTAAAACTTATATTGATCCGATTCGCCTCGGTCTACCCTAACTTATTTGATGGATAGAGTATCATTAAAGGAAGGTTGTTTTGAATTTTGCGAGGATCGGTGAGAGGGTTACCGATTTCTGCTTAAAAAATGTGTAACGATTTCTGCTTAAAAAATGTATAAGTTATTTGATGGATAGAACATCATTTAAGAAAGGTATTGAATTTGGCGAGGATCGATGAAGGAATTACCGATTTTTGCTTAAAAAGTTACATGTCTAAGTTATACATGTAATTTTATATAGAGTATCATTAAAAGAAGGTTAGTATTGAATTTGGCGATAATCGGTAAAAAGGTTCTTTCTTTATACAAAATTTTGAATTTTTGATAAATGTCTGTGGTGGAAAAAAGTATGCAGATGCATGTGCAAATTACATATTTTTTCTTAAAGGAACTATGTCTTTTTTTCATACTAATTGATTCGTCTCATTATTCTGTGCACAAAAGTATTAAGGTAACATTACCGAAAACTTAATGTTTTACAAGATATTTTGTATTTTATGTCAAAATACTAGAACTTTCAAGCCTTATAATTCCAAAAGTTCTTAATGAAAAAATACTTTATTATAGTGTTTTGAAAAGCTCTCGAGATTAGCTACAAGAATATGCATTGAAAAATAGGGGGTTTCATTTAAGAAATTGAAGGTGACCTTCACGTGATCTTCAAACGCCTATCCAAGGTCAAACTAATGACACCATCTTATGTGCCCCTGGAAACCGTACAACTTTTGTCTGAAACATTTTTGCTGAAAATGCTTCGTTGAAGAATTATCGAGGTGCGTTTTTTAAAATGGGACACCCTGTATATAAACGAGCTTGTAAAGCACGCCACAAACTCATGTGGCACCTCGTTTCGCGTGGAAAGTGTATGCGTGAACTATTTCGACATATATATTAATCATTTATGCCTTCCAACACTCAAAATAGCTGCTATATTTTCCAAACTTTTTTTGTTAATAACTTTTTAACGAATAACGAGCGACGGCTAAAACCTTCTGAAGGTTACTCGGGGTCATGACCTTGACAACATATATCAAGGTCATTGAAATCGGTGAGGTCGCCCTTAATCCGAAGTTTTACCAAAATTTTAAATCACAATAAACGCATTAATCGCATTAGTTCTTATCACTAAATAAAATTCGAATCAAACGCTCATCCTATTTCTTCAATGTACAAAAGTTGAGGAATAAACTGAAATAAATTATGAATTCACAAATACTTAATACATGTCATCGAAATAAACGAGTAAGAAAAATATTTTCTGAATATGTAACAAGTATTGTGATGAGGTGATTATGGTGTTCTATGCAAAAAGTCACGTTGTCAAATTTTCACTTATAATTTTGTTATTAGTTAGATAATGTTTATTGTCATGTGACATGTTATGTGACATGTTGCTATTTGTGTCCGTTATTTATTTCAGTTTCTCGATTTTTATACTTTGAAGAAATAGGATTGCGTTCGATTCGAATTTCATATTGCAATAAGAACTAATGCGATTAATGCAATGTATTGCCGTTTTTATTTTTTCTTTTGTTTACTAGTCTTTATGTATTATCTTAACTTATTACACTAAAAATGATCTGATGATAACAGACCGAAACATTTGTTAAAGTATTATTTTAAATAAAAGTTACGAACACACACACATTCTGTTGGGCACTATACCTTTTTTCTTATAAGTTGATATCTTCTTTTAGTTCTTAAATTACACAAATCACTAAAAATATGTATTATTTACAGTCATTATATCTTAAATACGTTTGGTCAGTAAAAAGTTCGTTAAAATACTTTATTGATACTTTACCACTAACAAATTTTAAATAGATATAATGTATTATTTATTTTATTAAAAAATGCGCATGTATATAACAAACATGTAAAAGTAAAAATTTATTTAATTTCTAAATATTTTAGAGATATTACATTATTACAAATGTTTTCGTTACCTTAAAGTGTGTCACGATAAACCGAAGTTCTTATATGAAACGCTTGCGAGTGACTGATCAGTTCTCGTACTGGGCAAGATTCCGATAACCCTGGCGCCGATGGTTTCTGGTAGTACTCTTTTAACGCTGAACAACAAATTATATAAAATTATAGGTCTTATATGGCTAACCGCTCTGGTTTTCAAGATATACAGTGTTAAAGTTAAAAATAAATAATATAAATTTTTAAATAATACCTCAATTGTGTGTGTATAAACAGTACACACGTAGGCGGGGGAGAGGCTACTGCAAGCAAGGGGGGTGGGAGTGAACCTTGGTTTGCGTGAAAGGTTAAAAACTCGTTTTTTCTTCGGTAATTCTTTACAATAGACCCTTTTCCGAATTTTGATATTTTCTTGCAGCTCTCTTGGTAAAAAGGTAAAAACCTTTGTTGTGACTCCGACAGTAATAATCAATCAGGGGAGCCCGAAAAATATATGTACCCTACCTGTTTTTTAAACCTATTTTTACCTTATTTTTAACCTGTTTTTTCCAACATGGCTTTCCGGATTTTCCGACGTTATAAATATATAGTGGCTCTTAAAAGGACCGATTATCTCTGTTCGTATACTGAGAGAAAGTGTCGGTATATTCTCTATTATCCAAATACAGCAGTCAATGTCTCGTACTGTTGTTTACATGAAACCGAGTAGGGGCGGGAGGAAAGGAAGACGAGGAATGTAGATACTACGCGACGAACAAAATCATAACAAACGGTCACATAGGTTCGTGGTGTGCTTTACGAGCTCGTTTATATATACATATACTCGTTTATATATACATATACATAATAAAACATTATATATTCTCTATTAATTTCCTGAATACACATACTTTATGTCATCTAGTAATACATAAAATAAGTCTCCTCCAATTCTTTTTATTGTATATCGCCACAAATATTCACATAAATGATCGACTAACTTATCTTGTTTAATACCACCTCTCTACTTAAACGAGCTTGTAAAGCACGCCACGAACCTATGTGACCGCAGGGGGGCGGAACCTGCTGCCCCCACGCATACACTTTCTACGCGAAACGGGGTGCCATATGGGTTTATAACTTTCCACACGTGGAAATGGTCATATATAATATATTAATCACTTGCGCTCCCCCTCCCCGCGCGTGTGTATCGCCCTTAATCTAAAATTTTACCAACTTTAACACTGTATATCTCGAAAACCAGAGCAGTTAGCCCTATATAATTTTTTGTTCAGCATTAAAAGTACTACCAGAAACCATCGTCAAATTAAGGCGCCAAGGTTATCGAAATCTAACCTCGTACTGTGTACAGGAAAAAAAGAAGTGTCAAATCAACACTGATATACTTGTATATAC
The DNA here is from genome assembly GCA_035220575.1 of Temnothorax rugatulus. Classification (NCBI taxonomy): domain Eukaryota; kingdom Metazoa; phylum Arthropoda; class Insecta; order Hymenoptera; family Formicidae; genus Temnothorax; species Temnothorax rugatulus. Next base: position 131,506 of record JASTWL010000227.1, on the reverse strand, counting down.
GCAAGAATATATAATCTTGAAATGAGATTATACTGTATTGAACTAAGAAAATTTGCTTGAATAATGTTATTTATATATTATTATTAAATGAAGTTTTATATAATTCAAGAAAAGAAAAGTTGAAATTCTTATAAGAAGTTTATAGTAATCTTGCGTATATACGAAACAATCTATATCTTCTTATTAGAATTTTAACTTTTTATTTTAACATTTTTTTTTTTTCTTGGTAGAACTACATAATGACTTCATTCAAGCACATTTTCTTCATTTAATGCAATATAATCTTATTTTAAGATATCCATGTTGTTGGAACTTAAAACTAAATATATTTTCAAATCAAGAATATTCTTTTCTTTTCTGATTTATTGACTATTCATTTGCTTTTATGACGTTCTGTTTGATTATTTAAATTGCGTGAACACAGTCTTAGATGATGACGATATCTAAAATTTATTATTAATAAGCTTTTTATAAGATTTTTTAAAAAATTGCTTATATAATCAATATAAATAGTATTACCAATACAAGAATTATCGAAATGGTTAGAACCATTGATTTAATATCAATCATGCAAATTATATGCAACCAGTGTTATGCATCCGTGATTCGATTCCGGCCCGGCCTACGCCTATACCTATACGTTTAAGAGGTGGATTCCCTATTCAATGGGAAGTTAAAGATTAAAGATACATATAGATTAATAATTTATAATCCATGTAAAGCTGGATATACGCTTAGAGAACGAACAGCAAACGCGAACGTTCGGACATTATTTGCATTTGTGTTTCTTGGTTGTTTGTTCTTTTCTTCGGTTGCACCAAACACCAGAATTCGACCACATTCGGTGTTTGCTGCACTTAGCAATTTGAGATTTTTGATTATATTTGTTGAATAATGACAATAACCGTTTAATTGCGTTCACTGTTTGTTCGGTGTTCGTTTGTTAAATGTATACTTAGCTTAAGAGTTTGAAAAGTTATTGTTGGCATATTATAGATGATAAGAGTTTAGTAAGATAGCCTCAGTGTCAGTTCTTATACTTTGAATTAAAAAAAAATGCATTGAGATATTGGGCGAGTGAGAGAGTGAGCGATCGAGAGAGTGAGTGAGCGAGAGAGTGAACGAGCGAGCAGGAGAATAAAAAAAGAGCGAGCGAGATAGCGCTTATCGGCGCATTGTTTTTCCCGTGCGTCCGGCGGTCGACGACGTTATTGTTATTTCGCGGCAAATTTGACAGCACGATGATAGTTCGTTTAAGTGGCATGTAGGGGAGACCGGGGCTCGTTGGCACCGTTTTCACAATTTTGGCATTTGAGTTTTTATACAACTAATTATCATGATTAAACAGTACTAATATGATAGAGAGAACCTTTCTCTACATTTTCATGCCAGGAACGCTCCTGTATACTGTATAGTTTCTTTGTAATAAGTGAAATACGAACATGCTGCATTGTAGCCAACTTTCCCCGATAGTAGGATAAGTTGGCTATGCGACAAAAGTCCATGTTAAATTAATGAAAACGTAATAGAAACACAAAACGGGTAACAGATACGTACTTCTTGATAAAGATTGTATCTTTTAAAGTATATTTTGTAATGATCGAATAGCAAAATGCTGTTGCAGAAAAACAATTGTAAACTATTTTAGATGTAGCTTTCTTCCACATAAAAATATTAATATGAATATATATCGAGCTTCTATCAGCATTGTAGGTAGCAAATCACATGCTCAAACAGGTCTCACACGCGCGGCAACAACAAGTCAAGCTAAGCGTGTCTTGATATGAGCCAACATACCCCATCCCTACATACGTTTTATTTCAGTCATTTATTACAATAAATTACTGTTGTTAGTCAAAATAACATGTCGTATAGTAACAGAAACTTTTCTTTAAACTAATGATACGTCACTTTGATTTACTTCTCAAGCTGAAGAACATTAATACGGTATTTTAAAACGCTCGAAAATTTACTTGCCACCTCTTGAATCAGAGTTTTCTCTTTTTCTATTGTAATACTTGTTTGATTAAAATAAAACTTTGGGAAAAGTACCTATGTCATATAAGAAATATTTTGTGATAACTTTTCCATTGTTTTTGTCGCTGTAAATACATAAACGGAACGCATTGCCAACTTGCCTCTTGTGCCAACGAGCCCCGGTCTCCCCTACATACAGGTGTTTTGTAAATCTTGTAAATGTGAACGATTATCCTTTTGTATTTTGCGATTCGTGAATTGAGTGTTCACGTTCCCTAACAGCAAATGTATATTCTGAGAGGATATCGTAAAGTGTAAGATATTGTAAGGATGTTCTCAGTATATTAAGACATTCTTAGTATATTCTACAAATATACAGAATATTAATGCTGTTAGGGTTGTGTGACAGGAAATATAAGGGTGAAAATGAGATTAGTATAGTAAGGTTAATATAAAGTAGATTATACCCGGTAAACATCAATTAATACATTAAAAAGGAATATAATTTGTTGGTACATAGAATATTATCGCTGCAATTAGTAAATTATAAATGTAAAATACCATGATAAATAAATAACCTTGTATGTAACCTTATATGTAACAAAAAAACAATAATTTATACGTATATAAAATACAAATTTGATTTAGCGTATCACTTTGTTAATAATAAAAATTTGAAAATGTAAACGTCTAAAGTTATTTATACATTGCTGGACATTATTTTATGTAAAATCTGTATTATATTTGATAATACACTCCGTCAAAGTCTTACTTACTCTGTAGATATTTTGTATGTTCCTGATTTAATATAATATGTACGTACACACATAATACATTTATATGTGTATATATTCGCCTAAATGTGCTTCCATCAAAGACTTGTTCATCTCGTTCATCCGTTTATAATAAAGAATACTGTATAATTGGCACTACACTTCAATGTGCACACAATTCGCACGCAGCCACAGGCTCGTCGACATCGTCTTGTGTGGTGGCGTACGCATCGCTTAGCTAATAAGACAATCGTTTTTTAACAAACGCGCGTGCCACTAATATGTTGCATATCCTTTTATTTTAAGAGGCTATTTGGATTATTATAGTAGAATTTGCTATAGAGGAATTTATTCTTGATTATAGCTTACGCATCCACTCTTTTATAAAGTAATACGTATTACTTAAAGAAAAATATTCTTCATGTAAGATTTTTTGCTTAGAGGAAGTGCTAAGAGGAATTCCCCACTTATCAGTAGAATAATTCTTTTTGGGTGTATTAAATTCGCTCACATTAATCGTCAATTAAACGGCTTTGGATTAACTCTACTTAAATCAATCGTCAATCGAACGATTTTCGATTAATTCTGCTTAAATTAATCGTCAATTGAATGATCTTCGATTAAATTCGTTCATATCAATCGTCAATTAAATGGCTTTGGATTAACTCCACTTAAATCAATCGTCAATCGAACGATTTTCGATTAATTCTGCTTAAATTAATCGTCAATTGAATGATCTTCGATTAAATTCGTTCATATCAATCGTCAATTAAACGACTTTCGATTAACTCCGTTTAAATCAATCGTCAATCGAACGATCTTCGATTAATTCTGCTTAAATTAATCGTTAATTGAATGATCTTCGATTAAATTCGCTCATATCAATCGTCAATTAAACGGCTTTCGATTAACTCCGCTTAATTCAATTTTAATTAAATAATTTTTAATTACATTTATTTAAAATATTTATTAATTAAGTTGATTGAATTATATTTGTTTAAATTAATTATTTAATTTAAAAATTGTAATTGATTATAATTCAAACCCTGATTAGAATATAGATCAAAAATGCGAGGTTCACGTGCATGGGGGGGGTGCGGGGGGGCGAAGCCCCCCCTGCCCACCCATCAACCCAACCCACACCGCCCAGTGCTCGGGGGGGGGGGGGGGTGCGGGGAAAGGGGCAAAGCCCCCCCCCCCGCCCACACTCCTAGGTTTATTCACACAATGGGGGGGTGCAGGGGGGGGCGAAGCCCCCCCGGCCAACGCATGTACTTTGATATCTATATATATAAGATATGTTCATCATTGAAGTGTGCCTTCGTTAAATTTGCACCTAGTCATTTATGCCTTCCAATACTCAAAATAGCTGCTATATTTTCTAAACTGTTTTTGTTTATAACTTTTTAACGAATAACGAGCGACGGCTAAAACCTTCTGAAGGTCACTTGGGGTTATGACCTTGACAACATATGTCAAGGTCAAGGTCATCGGATGGTGGTCCGTATTACTGTATAATTATCTTTATTTTTTAAACTATTTTACATTTTCCCCCCTAGGGGTCCAACGGGTGGGAGTTAACAAGGGAGACTACCACCACTTAATTCCTCTCGTCGAGCGCTACAATATAGGCTATCACCCCCCTCCCTCCCGAGGGGGGGGAGGGGGTTGCTTAAACTTAACCGGATCAAATACTTCTGAATTTGACCAAAAATTCTCTGTGGACTCCGGAAATGTTAAGGTGCACGAATGTTCCAGCAGGTACCAAATATGACTTTAAAAGCATATCGTACAATAATTAAGATTTAGAAATAATAATTTAAGTTGTATTAAAATTTTAAAATTGAATATACATCTAATACAACATAGGAATAGTTGCTTATAGTTTGTATAATAAAAAATATAATGTAATTATTATTTAAAGAGTGGTGGCAAAAACCTGTTTTTTCGCCGATTTTTTGGACCTTGAATTTCAAACTTTTTTTATGCCAAATAGTACTATATGATGAGACATTAATCCCAGAGAACTTTTAAAATGAGCATAGGCATGCTTTCGGCACTCTTTTATTAAGTATTACTTGCTTAACATTATTTTCTGAAAATATTGTATGCTGTATTATATGGAGTTTTGTGTATAAAATTTTGAAATATTAGGGGAGACCGGGGCTAAAATGTCAACAGGGTAAATCCGTCAAATCAAATATCTCGGAATATGCATATTGTGCAAACTCGCTATTAACATTGTAAACGCTGCTTATGGTACCGATGTGACCAACGGAGTTTCGGCAGGTTACCTGCCGTGTTATGATTTTTACGAGGGCAAACGTGTTTTCGGAAGGTGAAAGTGAAATTTTCTGCGCGTGGAAATTTTGTAATATCTGCAATAATATTTGCTCTCCAAATCTCGAGGTACGTGATTATAAAGAGTAATGCATGCTGAACACGAATCCAGTGTAGTTTTTTCATTATCGTTGATGTCTAATATTTCGTGGGCGATCAAACCTGAAACTTGTGTTTGGGGCTAATCCGTCAGTAAGCACCCGGGGCTAGTCCGGCAGTCTCGTCACTGTGGCGCGCCGGGCTCACGGCGATTTCAGGTTAGGTTTCCCTCGAGCGTGATTCTGTCTTCCCTTGCACGACGTTGTATAGGAGGGAAATGGTACGCACATATCGTCGCAAAACGACTCCCGTCGACAAGGAGCAACTCAAGAAGGCAGTTCTTGCGGTGAGAAAAGATAAAATGAGCGCTTACGCAGCCGCAAAACAATTCGATGTCCGGAGAACCACGTTGAACGACTTGAAAAAAAATGCCACACAAACAGAACCGCAGCCTTCGACGAGCAGTGGGCGTAAATCGAAATCAAGGAAGTAGCAGCGGTCGGATTCTGACGAAGACTTGGATAATACGTGCTGCGTGTGCTCAGAGAAGTTGACAATAAACAGAGCATATGGGAAACAGTGCATTGCGTGCGAGCGTAGGGCACACAACACATGCGTGCGCTTGTCAGGATCTGTATTCACGTGCCTAAATTGTTTTATGAAATAGGTAAAACAATTATTTTTTAATAATGTTTCGCATAAAAATTTTAAATAAATTTTTATATTTTTCTCTTAAAAAACAATTATTAAAATGTATCCTATCATATTTCAGGATTAGATGTACGTATATGTATTGAAAATGCAGTGTGACGGATTTACCCCGGGGGGGGGGGGGGGGGGTGACGGTTCAACTCCGGCATTTTTGAGATTTCAATTTTTCCACCGTTGTCGTTTTTGCTCTATACCGGTTAAACAAAGCGACGTAGACAAAAATTTCCTATATAAATTTTGTAGCTAAAAGTTCACTCTTTACAGTGGTATACCACATTTAACTAAAATTATTTATTTTGTTGTTAAAAATCGGCACCGAAAAAAAACTGACGGTTTAGCCCCGGTCTCCCCTATACAGAAATAAACTTATCTATAAAAATATACAAATTTTTAAATCTTTGAAATATATGGGAATATTGCCTTTTATGCATATTTACTTCATACATTTGTTGACATGTTGCGTAATATATTTAAAAATTTATACAAAAAAAAGTTGGTTAAATGCATACATAATTTTACGTCTTCCCCAGCAATTCGTGATATTAAACACGCCCTGGGATATAAGCGCAATGCTTCCTTTATACATTTGTCCAAATATGGTAGCTCTTACAATAATTTCATAGTAAACTTTTGTTCATTCTCTCTTGCAAGGCAGTATCGACTTCGTTCCTGACACGATCCTGTATCACCTTTGTTAATTAAAAGGCGTATTTTTGTTATTGTGATGTTTTTACATAGAAACGAATATATTCCGGTAATATTTACCTAACAAAAAGTATTTACAAAAGAAAAAAATACGCCAAGTACATAAACATAACAAACCAAAGTATATATGTAGATTTTGGAAAAAATAGATGTCTAAAATAGACGTGAGATCAATGCAATTAACCAAGTACATAATATATAGTATCAATGTTATAATCTGAATTACAATTTTTAGTACTGCTATCTATATATTAAGTAAAAAGTACTTAGCTCTCTCATTTACACTTTGTTGTATTAATTCGTTGGTTCTCTGCATGTATATTAATAATAAACGCTGAAATATCCAGGTGAGAAGTTAAGGAAAAACTTAACATCAAGACTCAAAAACTTGACCGCAAAACTCATGGAAAAAGAAGCGTGCGAGTATACAATGTGATTTAGCCTCATGACCGCGTTACAGTATATTTTTTGAATGTGAGGACTTCCGGTTGAGTGAGATAGGAGGATGGTTGCTCCGAGAAAGAAGGAAGAAATTAGGGAAAGGAAAACGGAGCAGGAGTAGAGGAGCGTGGTGGAAAAGGAGAGAGACAGGAAGGATGGTCCGAGGAAGACGGGTACGTGGAGGAGGAACTGGAAGTCCGAGAGATAAGGAGCAAGACAGGATAGAATAATCGAGGAAAAGTGAGGTTAGGACGGGGCGAGGATGAGGAGAGGAGGAGAGAGGCAGGGGGATTGGTGTGGATGGTGACCGGAAGCGGCGAGGAGCGAAAGCGGTGAGGCCAGATGGCGGGACTGGGGCGACACCGTGAGTCGAGACGAAGGGCGACTGGCGGGACGACGCGGGGTCGGCTACTCCAAGCGGCGGCTAGTGACAGGACGATGCGGAGTACCGGCCTCTCCAAAAGAGTGGGTCGGCACCACTGCGTGGTGGCGAGTGCGGCAGGGACAGACATGGCGATGAGTGGCAGCGGCGACGAGGAGTCGGCCCCTCCAAGAGGCGGCTAGTGACAGGACGATACAGGGTGCCGGCCTCTCCAAAAGAGTGGGTCGGCAACACTGCGTGGTGGCGAGTGTGGAGGGGCAGGCATGGCGATGAGTGGAGGCGATTGGCGCGGTGAAGAGTAGGTTGGCACTACTGAGGCAGCGTGGCGCGGAGCGGCACATGTCGTGAAAGTTTGGGAGGAGAGAGTAGTGTAAGGCGCGCACGTGGCATAGAGGCGATTAGAAACGGCATAAGAGAGGAGAGCTACAAGGAAGGATACGAGAGTAGAGAATGAGAAGGAGGTTTAGCGCTGAGGAACGAGAGGAAAGTAAGTGACAAAACAGACTAGAAGGATAGGACGGGGAAGGGACAGAGAAGGACTGAAGGAATGGCAGAGGCAGGCGAAATGAACAGATAGGTTAAGTCGGCGAAGGAGGAAGGAAGATGGTTAATGTGGCACTAATATAAAACTCTGTTTATAGAGATTAGGAAGGAGATGATGGCAGGAATAGGACGGAGGATGGAAGAAACTGAAGGTGTCAAGGAAATTGTAAAGGAACTCAGGGAGATGAGAATGGGGATATTGGAGGAGATCAGGCGAGAAAGAAAGGAAATAGGAACGGAATTAAAGGAATTAAGGGTGCAGATGGAAAAAATAGAAGAGAGGCAGATCGAAATTCTAAGGTTCAAAGAGCAAGAACAGAAGGAAAGAGAAGAGGAGAAGGCAGAAAAAGAAGGTGATGGAGAGTAGGGCTCCTAAGTATTCGAATAAATGACTATCCGGGTATCCGAGATCAATTGCGATACGGATCTCAAAACCGCAATATTCGGGTTATTCGTGGATCCACAGATACCCGAACATTTGAAGCGTCGGATCCGGATCCGCGCCGCAGATCCGAATTTACGTTCGCGGCGAAGTCGACTGCAGTCGCCTAGCAACCTAGAAAATTTACAATCAACAAAGTGATATCTTTTATCTGCTATCACGACATAATCTGAGACGATTGCCGGGAATCGTAAATTACTTCTGCTAAGAATTATGTCTGTGAAGTTAGCATTTTCCAGCAGATCAAAAATAAAGAGAGTTCTTGTCGCATGCAGTCGAGTTCTATAGTTCCTGATACTGTTTAACGATAGTTCTGGTGATTTTGCCATAAAAAATCCATTGAAAAAATTTCCGTAGCATAGAGCGAGATGCCGACGAAAGGTCGCAGTTCCGGTTTATCTAAAATATTTTTCGAATAGTTCTTGTCGCAGTGCCGAAGCATTTTCTAAAGAGTTCCCGACACTAGCAATGTTGTATGATTGTTTAAATATTAATACCACTCGAAAACCGAATATTTAGAGAGAATAGGGAGAGCGGAGAGCGAGAGAGAGCGGAGAGCGGAGAGCGGAGAGCGAGAGCGGAGAGCGGAGAGCGGAGAGCGAGAGCGGAGAGCGGAGAGCGAGAGCGGAGAGCGAGAGCGGAGAGGGAGAGCGGAGAGCGAGAGCGGAGAGCGAGAGCGGAGAGCGAGAGCGGAGAGCGAGAGCGGAGAGCGAGAGCGGAGAGCGAGAGCGGAGAGCGAGAGCGGAGAGCGAGAGCGGAGAGCGAGAGCGAGAGCGGAGAGCGGAGAGCGGAGAGCGAGAGCGGAGAGCGAGAGCGGGAGAGCGAGAGCGGAGAGCGAGAGCGGAGAGCGAGAGCGGAGAGCGAGAGCGGAGAGCGAGAGCGGAGAGCGGAGAGCGGAGAGCGGAGAGCGAGAGCGAGAGCGGAGAGCGAGAGCGGAGAGCGAGAGCGGAGAGCGAGAGCGGAGAGCGAGAGCGGAGAGCGAGAGCGGAGAGCGAGAGCGGAGAGCGGAGAGCGGAGAGCGAGAGCGAGAGCGAGAGCGGAGAGCGAGAGCGGAGAGCGAGAGCGGAGAGCGAGAGCGGAGAGCGAGAGCGGAGAGCGAGAGCGGAGAGCGAGAGCGGAGAGCGAGAGCGGAGAGCGAGAGCGGAGAGCGAGAGCGGAGAGCGGAGAGCGGAGAGCGAGAGCGGAGAGCGAGAGCGGAGAGCGAGAGCGGAGAGCGAGAGCGGAGAGCGAGAGCGGAGAGCGAGAGCGGAGAGCGAGAGCGGAGAGCGAGAGCGGAGAGCGAGAGCGGAGAGCGAGAGCGGAGAGCGAGAGCGGAGAGCGAGAGCGGAGAGCGAGAGCGGAGAGCGGAGAGCGGAGAGCGGAGAGCGGAGAGCGAGAGCGGAGAGCGAGAGCGGAGAGCGGAGAGCGAGAGCGGAGAGCGGAGAGCGGAGAGCGGAGAGCGAGAGCGGAGAGCGAGAGCGGAGAGCGAGAGCGGAGAGCGGAGAGCGAGAGAGGAAGAGCGAGAGAGAGAGAGAGAGAGAGAGAGAGAGAGAGAGAGAGAGAGAGAGAGATTGAGCTTTATTAGCCTTCTCGGCTATTTTTTACATAAAATATCCTTAACTTAATCCCTCTACATGAGGTACAATAAATTCTTTTAACCTGCGTTTGAATGGTTCAATTCTTTCGCATTGCTTAATTTCTATCGGTAGGGCGTTATACATATTCAAACCTTCATAAAATAGACTTTTCTGCGCACTTCTCGTCCTGCGATATTGAATTCTAATATTCTCAGCCTGCCCCGTTTGCCGTCCACTCACATCTCCTACTATTTCTATCCTATTACTTAAATGTTTAGGCATTATGCCTCTTACTATCTTAAAAATAAAAGTGCATACATTGTACGTTAACCTCTGTCTTACATTCATAAACTTAAGGGAGTTCGGCTCGAGTCTTCGCGCCGGCCGGACGTGTCTGAGCTTGCTTCCGTGCGACGAGGTTATAGGTTATCTGCGCGGCCGCTTGTGTTTCCCTGTGGGAACGATCGTGCGTGGTGTGCCTTCCCGGTGTCGGTCCCGGGACATTCGCGGCTCCCCCCTCGGAGGGGGAGCGTTCCTGGTGAGGTGATTGGCGCGAACTTGCTGGAGAGTGATATCCCGTTCCGTGAGCCCGGTACGATGTCGACGGAGAACAATTCGTTGTCTCTGGACGAGCGGGCCTTTGACGAGTTCGCGCGAGGTGTTCCTCAAGATTCCCCCCGGCCGGGGGCAACGTGTCGTGGAGTGCTTACGGCGAAAAGACACAGGGAGGAGGACTTGGCCTCCGAGGATACTGTCGCGAAGAAGACGCCCTCCCCCCAGGACGTGGAAATGGAGGAGAGTGACGTGGGGGATCTCCGTGTGGAGCCCCCTGAACACGACGAGGAATCTGGGACGGACGGGGCGCGGTCGGGCGCCTCACCGAGGATTCGTGACGAACGCTTGGAATTGCGTGATACGAACTCTGCGGTCGCTACCGCTCCCGACGATATAAACAGAGAATATTATATTGTGAAGGACAACACGCTTACGCTGCGTGATCCAAATATTGACGATCATCGCTTTCAGAAGCCTGTGAAATTTGACGACGATTTCCGAGGTAAGGCGTGTATTGTTCTTCGCCTGCCTCAGGATCAGACCACGATAAAAAAAGGAAAAAACCTAATAAAAATATGGATGATTTTAAATGAACTAACTATAATCCCTGTGTCTGTTACGATGAATAACCATTATTCCGCGGACGCGTTGTTTAAGAATATCAACGATGCCAACTCGGCCCTTGAAAAAATTAATTCGCTTAAGAATCCAGTCAAACTCACAGCTAATATTGAACAGAGAAACGTAATATGCAAAGGAGTTATCTCTGATTGGCCGTCGTCCATACCGGCGTTGTGGGATAACATTTGTGATAGGAGCAGAATTGTCAGTTTAGAGAGGATGCTCCGTAGAAAGTGGGACCCTAATAATAATAAAACGACGTATTGCAGTACAGACAATATTATTGTCACGTTTAAGGATAGCAATATTAGAGACTTGGCGATCTTTGCAAGCAGTATTAACCTTAGAGTGAGGCCATTTGTCCAGCAGGTGAGACAGTGTTTCAATTGTTATAAGTTCGGCCACACCAAGCTTAATTGTAAGAGTGAGACCCGCTGTATTGTCTGCGGTGACAAGTCCCACGGCCAGTGCGACAAGGAGACGCGCTGCTGTAATTGCGGAGGCTCTCACAGGTCTACATACAGAGGATGTCCGGCGTTCGAAAAAAATAGAAATATTAATGTGGTGATGGCTCAGAAGAACATCTCTTTCCACAGTGCCAGAAGAATAGTTGAAGGAGAGATTCCGCCTTCAGCCGAATTTCAGAACAAATTCTTGGATCAGCGGCCGTGGCCTGCCTTGCGCCCGACTTCGTCGTACGCGGAGGCTTTGAGAGGGCCCAATCGCCCTTTGCCTACCCCGAGACAGGGGCCTATACGAGGGGGGACACGTGCTACCCCCCGGAACTTTTACAAATCATTTAACCCCCGCGAAGGTGAGATCACCAAGGACAGGTGGGGTATCCTCCTTGCCAACCGGGAGGCGGATGGAAGCAGGGAATCGAGAGACGATGGCCCGGACGACTCGGCCTCGTTGGAGAAGCAGAGGATTTTGAACTCGGTGGAGGCGTTGATCGACATGCTGCGAAGGACGCCCGACATCCGTGCAGTGGTACGGCGAGCGTTGGAGCAGGCAAATTTTGGCGGGTCCCCGGGGGAGTCTCCTTCTCCCCCCTCCCAAGGACTATACGGTACGGCCCCTGTTCCGGGGGACGACCGATCAAGGTATTCTGGTCTGCTAGTTAATCATCGATATACATATAGTAATTAAATTCAAGATCTTATTATGGAATTGTAGAGGATTTCGACCTCACAAGAATGAGTTATCTAAGATCTCAATGGATTATGATATTGTCGTCCTTACCGAGACTCGATGTTCGGCTCACCGCGGTGTGTATCTTCCTGGATTCAAGACGCTTAATGGGGATAACGCTCTCGGTAGCGGAGGAGTGGCTGTCGCAGTCCGGTCTCACATTAGATTTGACATCATCAGACTTGGAGGGATGCCTGCGGGATACGATGTGTTGGGGATCAGCACCTCCAACTTACGGAAAAACTTTAACATCTTTGCCGTCTATAGACATCCTAGGACAAACATCGGTCCGCGCGACCTCAGGGAAATCATGAATGCTGCTGACGGTAACGTGCTTGATTCCATTATCCTTGGAGACTTTAATGCACACAATACTGCATGGAACTGTGCCTCTACCAACGCGAGCGGAGAGACCTTGCATGATCTTATGGCCAATGGTGGCTTCACCTGTGTTAATTTTGACACCATATCACGTATAGGTTACAGCGGCCAGAGGGATTCCAATATTGACCTGTTGTTTGCCGACGGCGACCTGGCGGGTGAAATCGAGTACTCTCAATTGGAGGAAACGTGCGACAGCGACCATGTGCCCATCGCCTTCTCATTCAACACTGGAGAGCAGGTCTATGAAAAACTCTCCAATAGGATTTCTTCTAAGAAGACGGACTGGGGAAAATATCAAGAGGCCGCCGAGGGAAAGATGCGACTTCTCCTTGCGGATATCTCGGCTTTAAGATCGGATTTTGCTGGCTTCTACCAGTCTTTTGTGCGGGCCGTTAAATCCTCGGTGGAGGAGGCCACGGGTCGACGTGGCCGTGCCTCTGGAGGACGAAAAATGTCGCATAGATGGTGGAATGCGGACTGCGACGCTGCCATTGCCGAGAGACGAAGAGCCTTTCAGGCTTTTAAAAAAACTCGTGATACTCACACATGGCACTGTTATAAGCGCTCATGTGCTGTTGTGAAAAAGACGCTGTGCCGAGCCAAGAAAGAGAATTTTGAATCTTTTTGCCAATCTATAAATAGATTCACTAGTTTGCCATACGTATGGAACACGCTGCAGGACATTAAAAAATGCTCGCAATAGGGTCGAGTGGAACAAGTGGCAGACCAAGAACAGGGAAGCGGAGATCAGGAGGACGATTGACTGTTTGGCCCCCCCCCTTTGTGGGTGCCGACCCTTCGCCGAGCGCGGAATATGTCGTTGGAGATGAGCAGTTGGACGCGCCATTCACCGCTGAGGAGCTCTCTAGAGCCTTCGAAATGATTCGCAGGGACTCTGCCCCCGGCTGCGATGGTTTGGAGTATAGAATGATGAAGCTTCTTTCTGGCGAGGGCAGATCCTGTCTGCTGGAGATATACAATCATGTCTGGAGTACGGGGGTTATTCCTGCTGATTGGCTGCAATACCAGGTCGTCTTCATTGATAAGGTGGGCCGTGAGAAGGTTCGCCCGATCTCTCTCTCTTCATGTGTGGGCAAAATTATGGAGCGTATGATCAACGAGCGTCTGATCTGGTGGGCGGAGGCAAACGACAAATTTAGTCCTACTCAGAGCGGGTTTAGGAGGGGCAAGTCGTGTGCGGACAACTTGGCCAAGATCACATCGGACATCCGTGCCTCTCTGAGCGCCGGGGAGTACACCCTGGCCGCCTTCCTGGACGTTTCCGCGGCTTACGACAGTGTGGAGTTCGGGGTCATGCTGGACAGAATGGTGGCGCTTGGCTGTCCTGCTGGTATCGTCAATTTCGTCAGGAAATGGCTATACCGACGTGATGTTCGATTTATTATAAACCCTGGTGAGTTTGTGGATCGACATGTTTACAGGGGCCTCCCGCAGGGCGCCGTCCTTAGTCCGGTGCTGTACGCCTTGCTCACTCAGCTGCTGCGTGGCGTCTTACCGGAGGGAGTGGAGATGGTAGAGTTCGCCGACGACATTGGCCTATATGTGTCCGGATGGAACCGAGAGCGTAACCGGATTCTCCTGGAGAGGGCGGTCATCGCCATCTCTGAGGCATTGCGAGGGATCGGCTTGGACCTGGAGCCTAGCAAGACCGTCTTGGTCGAATTCAACAAGTCGGGATACTGTGACGAGAAAATGTATATCGAACTCGACAAAGTGAAAATTTATAATAGATGTGGTGCCAGATTTCTCGGGATCTGGCTCGATAATGCTCTCAACTTTCACCACCAGGTTCAACTTGTCAGAGGAAAGGTGAATCGGGCCAACTCAATCATGCGATACCTGTGCCGAGTGTCCAGGGGCATGGAGGTAAATACGGCCCTTATGTTATACAAGAGCCTGGTCCGCTCGGTGGTGGATTATGGTATTTTTATATACTTCCCGAGGGACGCGACCTTTCGCTTGAAGATGGAGCGCACTCAGTTCATGGGGATCCGCACGGCACTTGGATTTAGAAATAGCACTCCTACCAACGTTCTACTGGCCGAGGCTAAGGTAACGCTTCTTCGAGATAGAGCGTTAATGCTCGGGAAGAATTTCGTCTCCAAGGCTATTGCTTGGGGCAACGGGGGACTTTGTACGAGGCTCAGCCGGACTTTCGATTGTGAGAGCTATTGTCGCTTTCGTCAGCCTATGTATAGGTTCTCGCTGATGTCGGAGGTTTGGAGGTCGTTGAGATTTAGAAATAATATGGGATCCTCTGAGAGGAGGGAGGTCTTCTGTGGCCCTTATGGTGCCCACACGTTCCGCCCTCGGGTCGAGCTTGATATTGGAAAGACCAGAAAAGGCAGAAAGTACCCGGATGGCGAGCTGATCCGCAAGATTGTTGTCGAGTATGAACTGATTTCTCCGGAGGTCATATACACGGATGGTTCGTACGGTGAGGAAGCGAGGTCCACAGGTGCCAGCATAATCATCTCGGACCAGGAGGAGGCCTATAAAATCAGCATGCCCCCAGCCTGCTCCTCATTTACGGCTGAGGCCTTCGCGGTGAAAGCGGCCTTGCAGCTGATGATCGTTCAACGCGAGGAAAGAGAAAGAGACATTGTTATTTTGTCGGATTGTCGCTCTGTACTACAGGCTATTTCTAATAACCACATCAATGTACACAAGAATAGATATGTTACAGAAGCCAGAAGACATATATATGAATTGGAGGTTGGATGGGACAAAAGAGTTGTCCTGGCGTGGATTCCGGCACACGAGGGGATTCAAGGTAACGAGCTGGCCGACGCCCTGGCCAGGGAGGCCGCGTCTGAAGAAGCCGACCCATCTATCGAGGTCCCGGTCGGCGACTATAGAAGAATCGACAAGCAGGACGCTTGGAGTGCGACACAAGACACGATATTGCGCGAATCGGAGCTCAAGGGATCCTTCTATTTCCAGCATTTCTACAGTGGATCTCCTAAGCCCTGGTTTTCAAAGATAAATGCCGAACGTTATTTTGTGACTATGTTTAATAGGCTTCGTGCGGGCCATTTCAATTTAGGGTCATCCCTGAAAAGAAAGGGATACATAGATAGTGAGCGATGTGAATGTGGTGTGGAGCGGGAGGATCTCTATCACGTTTTACTTAGATGTCGACTCTACGACGACAATAGATTTGAAATGGACAAAGAACTGAGAGAACTAAAATATACACGTGAGATGGATCTCAAGAACATTATTATTTCGGAGAATTGGAACGTTCTTTATGTTGTTTTCAAGTTTCTCAGGAGAATAGGCAAGGTTATTTAGGTTATGGGACGGAGTGCGGATCAATAAATTGCGCCAGTGGCGCTATCTTTTCTAGTCTGGTTTGAGTGTGGCTGTGTGCGCGACTGTCGCGAAGTCATTTTATGTGCAATACCTAGGTCTACAACGTATGTGTCGATTACCATAGAGTACAAGGCACCTAAATTCCTCACCCGAGGAATATAATTGATAAAACCCCCCCTTCATAAACTTAAGGGTTTGCAGCATCAATTCAACCTTTGTATATCGCGAGCATTGATATGCTGTACGAAATGTCGCAGTTCCGGTTTATCTAAAATATTTTTCGAATAGTTCTGAACATACTGAAACATTTTCTAAAGAGTTCCCGACACTAGCAATGTTGTATGATTTTTTAATAAATTAATACCGCCTGAGAGCCAAGTATTTAAAGAGAATAGGGTGATATGCTGTACGAAATGTCGCAGTTCCCGTTTATCTAAAATATTTTTCGAATAGTTCTGAACATTTGTTGATTGTAAAATTTTCTAGGTTGCTAGGCGACTTCGGTCGACTTCACCGCGAACGTAGATTCGGATCCGCGGATCCGGATCCGACGCTTCAAATGTTCGGGTATCTGCAGATCCGCGAATAACCCGAATATTGCGGTTTTGAAGCGTCACTTGTTTTCGCTGTCCGAATAATCGGGTATCCGGATAGCGTCAAATTCGATCGTATATTGAAGCCCTAATGGAGAGGCGTCGAAGGGGAAGCTGGAAGAAGAAGAGAGGGAGGGAAGCGAAGAAGGATGGAGCGAAAAAGAATGGGGGAGAGATTGGCGGGAGGAGGTGGAGAGCGAGGAAGAGGGGAGAAGAGAAAGGAGGAAGAACTTGAAAGAAAATGAAAAAAGAACGGTATTCGGACAGGAAGAAGACAGAAGAAGGGCAGAGGAAAGAGATAAAGGGAGGGAACGTATGACGGAAAGAAATAGGCTGCGGCAAATGGTGGAAGAGAGGGAGGAAGAAGTAAGAAGAAGAAGAGAATGGAAAGAAGAGGAGACGATGAGAAAAGAGGAAAGAGAAAAGAAAGAGAAAGAAGAAAAGAGAAAAAGGAGCCTAATATGGAGGAGAACAGCAGGAGAAGGACCAGAGGAAAGAAGAGAAACGGTGGAAATAATTATGGAGAGGGTGTTAGGCAGACCAGTTCCGGTAAGAAAGGTAACAGAGGTTTTAGGCGCAGACAAGAGGGAAGTGTTATTTATGGAGCTGGAAGAGGAGGAAGACAAGGAGGAGATAATAAGTAAGAGTGAGGAAATTTGGAGAAGATGGGAGGTTGGAGTCGATGAAAAGCTTACAATAGAAGAGAGGTCATACAGACACAAAATGGTGAAGAAAACTAGGGAGGAAAGATTAAAAGGAAGGTCGGTGGTAGTAACCAATAGAAGGATATGGCTGGACGGGAAGGAAATAAAATGGAGCAAGAAGGAAGATAGATGGAGGAGGGTTTAAGAGTGTAAAACGTATAAGTGTAGGCAGAGGGCGAGTGAAATGAGAGAGAGAGGGAGAGAGTGAGAATGAAAGAGTGCGAGTGTATGGAGGAGTGAATGTGAATGAGACAAAGTAAGATAAAAGAAAAGTAGGATGTAAGGAGTAGGGTACATGATAAAGGAAATAACGAAGCGCCCGCTATGGTAACTGCGTGAAAAAGAGTGAATGATAAGAATGAAAGGGTTAGATAGGAAGTGAAGATAAAGGCGCGGAAGGCAAATCGAAAGAGTGAAAGAGTATGGATGTGCAGACGAAAGTACGGTGGCGAAATAGGTACACAGAGAGCAAATCAAAGAAAGAGAGTGAGAGTGGATTGTGTGAGAGAGTGAATGATGGCGAGTCAGTGAGTGTGAGAAGGCAAAAACCGATAAGGGGAGAACAAAGGAAGGAATGAAGGAAGGAGCCATAGGAAACACGAGGAAGGAAGCCGAGAGAGATGGCCTTGGACGGAGTGAAAACCAGGGATCGAGCAGGGGAGGGAGGGGTTGAGAATGTTCAAGGTCAAGAGCCAGGTCGGAAAGGGGGAAGCATATGTACAGGGTTGGGTACGTCCCTCAAAAACGCCTTTATGTACAAGGTTGGGTACGTCCTTAAAACGCCTTTGTAATCCCGAGAGGGAAACAAATAAACGTTGAAATTGAATATTTTTTGAATGTTTTAATTTTGTTCCTGTGACTACGTACACACTGCGCTGAAGATGACCATAAATAATGGTCGAAACGTTCGCGAATTTTTTATGTATTGACGGTTAGAAAAATATATACAACTTTGCAGCCTATTTACCGCGCCGGCTCTTATTGCCTCTTTCCCTTTAATTGATTTAATCACGAGAGCCTTATAATTTTAATCTTTATTTATTTAACATCTATTTCACGTTAATTTAATATTTATGTTACGTAAATTTTTTTGCAATAATGATTTAAAAAGACATTTATTTAACATTTGTTCGACAATAATTTAATATTTATTTACATTAATTATTTATTTACAATAATAATTCAGAAAACATTTATTTAACGTTTATTTGACATTAATTTAATATTTATTTTATATTAATTATTTGCAATAATTTGCAATAATAACTTTAAAAAACATTTATATTTAACAGTTATTTAATATTAATTTAATATTTATATTACATAAATTTTTTATTTGCAATAACATAACAATTTTCCATATATAATATATGGGGTATTCCATGGGATCTCAACTTTTTTTTTCACTCGCATTCACCTATTTCTTTTGTTTTGCAGTATGTTATTGTACTAAATGATAGGTTCCTTCTCAATTTTTTTCAGAATTTTATGGACGTTATTTCAGTAGATATCAACCGTTGAATTTTGAGTTTTTTTCAAGAATTGATATTTTCGGAAATTTTTAACTCAAAAGTTCTTCTATGTAAAAGAAATTTGTATACATGAAAAATGTTGGATTTTTCTTGTACTTTCAGATGGTAATTTTCATTTTTTACCATATTAATTTTTAGTACTTTTTTTCATGAAAAACAAATAAAAAATTAATTATCTCAAAAGTGCCATGCTCAATTGAGCTAGTTGTGCGAAATGCAATTGTCGAATTTTCGTCGGTTCCGGGAAAGAAAGGAAGGCGCGCGATAGAGAAGCAGAAAGCAGATTGAGTGAAAAAGCAGGTGTATTTGAGTGCAGTGTACAAAAGAAAGGCCGATAGCAAGAACGAGACGGAAGTGCGCGAACTTGGAAATCAGCGGAATTGGAGTGAAGAACGTGCGAAACTGACTTTGCGAAAGCTAAGTGCGATATGAGGCCCGGCACGGCCGGGCGTGCGTCATTTATAGTCCCCGACTTTCTAGAAGATTCCGCCGGTGTTCGATAACAATTTGGTCGGAGATAAAAGCGGTGTCAATCTTCCCGAACGTCGGAGGACAAGTTGTTTGTTATTTTTCGGAGGCGCGGGCCGCTTGCCTCATGCGGTTGCCATCCGATTTTCAAGCCGCGCGATTCGCGGAGCGGAGCCTATCTGCGCGCCGCGTCACATAGGCGAGCGCTCGCTCGTGATTGGCGCACGCGATGCTCGGTGCGATCCTTCGCAGCAAGGCGGCCTTTTCCGAACACTAGTTTTTTTTTCTTTGAATACATTCAGTCGTGTGTAATAACGTGCTAAAATTTCAAAGTGCCAGGACTAATAGAAAAAAAGATATGATTTTTTTCTTACGGATTTTTATATGTTCGTGCCGCTTTATACATGAAAATAAAATTTACAGATAAGTTTATTGTTTGTATAGATATAGTGGACAAGAATTTCTCGCGTAGTTAATGAATAATAGATGCTTAATACATAATAGATGTGAACTCTATATAGATATTACACTTGTAGAACAAGCAATGTCTCAAAACTTATTTACATGTACTGTGCAATAAATGCAAAGCGAATTATTACTCGTTAAAAACTTGTTCTCTTACTTGTTCCTGGTGTCATTTCTACACTTGTTCCTCTACTTGTTCCTGGTGTCATTTCATACATATTCTCAGATAAAGCTTCTGTGTATGAATCTTCTTGACAATTTACTTCTTTCGTAGGCGTACCCGTGTCTGTATCACTGTTCGTATCATCCATATCACTTATACATACATGGGCCAGTTATGCTACATTAATATGTACAATTATAATACAGATATACATTTATATTATGGATAAAGAAATAAGAAATACGATAAAAGAATTAGTTAGTGCGCATTACTCCGTTAAAAGTTATAAGACCCGTATCAACTCTCTTTTATCGATAAAAGCGCGTTTTTATTTCTGAGGTGCTATAATATATGTGTAACATATGAACTATATTTCTAGCATTTCAGAAATAAATGTGCGCTTTTTTCGATAAAAGGGAGTTGAAAATATGGGCTTAAATGTACCGTTTTAAGAATCTTATCATTCGGTTATTTATAAGCGATTAAGTGTCTATAGACTCAAATATTACGTACAGAATCACACAGACGGAATTGCGATTAAAAACGCAATTCCGGTCATAATACAAATAGTGATTATATAAGTGCTTTGATTTGTATTTGTATCCGTTACATTTTCTTTAAGTATTGAGTATTTCATTATTAGTAATTCTATATTCCTCAGTATTTTAGTCATTTTTTAAATGGATAATACTTACCCACACTTTTTCAAGTGCTTGATCGAATATATAGCATTAATTACGGAGAATTTATTATTACATTTGTTGCATATCGCATACATTTTGTCAAGTGATCTCTTCATTGTGATGTAATCCCAACATCAAAGTAATCTTTTTTTCTTCTTTTCTTCTTCCGTTAATTTGTCTGCATAACTATTTTTCAAGTGTTTATGTAATCTATGATATTTGTGTTTGTAAACAACAACTTCAAAGAAATGGTTGCATTCTGCCGCATCTGATCCTTTTAATTTTGAATAATGTTCTCGTATAAAGCGACGTACTGGTATCATTTCTTTATTTACATCATGTTGTATATTATGTACGGAATCATTATTTATCCCGTGTTTTATGAAGTAAATGCTCTTCTAATTTTGTTAATGTTTCTTCATACGATAAAGGACTATTTGTATCACTCCAGTAAAATGCATTACATTCTTAACACATTAATATGGGATAATAATATTGTAGCATCCACTCAATTTATAACGCTGATAAATTCCCTCAAAATCGTAGTCTTTCTCTCTCAACTGACAATTTAACCAAACTTATAAAATTTAATGAGAGACTAAAAAATAATGATAAATTAAGAGAAGATATGATGAGCAAAATATACAAAAAATAATATTTACTAATTTTCAAACATAATATATATTTATTTGTAATTATTTATGAAAACATTATACATGTACTTTAATAAGTACAACTAATTATATTTTCAAATATTGTTTTCAGAATAACAATTTTTTTTTTTTTTTTTTTTTTTTAAGGATAATGATTCCCTTCTCGGGATACATGTTCTGTGTTTTGGTTAAATCATGCTTTACATCTACACCTTTTCTATATTAATTTCTACACTTATTTCTTGTCTCTTCAGCTTTTCTCTCTCTTCTCTTTTATTACACAATTTCAGCATCCATTCTATTCACTGAAATTAATTTCACCTATTCCCCAAACCTGTGCCAGCTGCTGCTGCTTTTCTTACTATGTCTTTTATGTGCGCTTCATCGGTGTTGCATTTCTTAAATGTGAATCCCAGATATCTGAACTTCTTGACTTCTTCTATCTGGTTGTCCTTCCATTTCCAGTTCCTTTCCTGTTTAAAATTCTCTCTTTCTTACAAAAAACCAACATTTTGGATTTATCTGCATTTAAAGTCAGTTCCTTTTCCTCTAAATATCTTTCTAGGCTTTTCAGCATTTTCTTCATTTCTCTTTCCGTCTCCGCCATCATCGCTAGGTCGTCTGCGTACGCCAAGGTAATATTCTCCTTCTTCCCAGTTTAGCGCCTCCGTTCTATCTTTTCTTTAGAAAATCCTCCACGTCCGCTATAAATGTTATGAACAGGAGTGGGCTCAATGGGCATCCTTGCCTCAGTCCTCCTTCCGTCCAGAACTCTTCTGTGCATTTGTCTCCTACGATTACTCTGTTGATCGTTTCCTCATAAATATCTTTTATTCTGTCGATTAGTTTTCTATTTATACCGCGTTCTTCCAGAACTTTCCATAGTTCTTTCTGTTCACCTTATCGAACGCTGCCTTCAGGTCTGCAAAGAAGATGTAGAGTTTCCCCCTTTTTTTCGTTATCGTTTTTTCTGCTGTTATTTTCAGTGCAAATATGTTGTCTATGCAACTTCTCCTTTTTCTGAAACCTGCTTGCGTTTCTAGGAGCAGCTTCAGTCTTTCGACTTCCTTCCTCAGTTTTTCTTCTAGAATCATTGCATAGATTTTGTATGCCGTGTCCAGTAATGTTACTCCTCTGAAAAATCACTTCTTTCCTGTCTCCTTTCTTGTGTATTGGGTATATTATGCCTACTTTCCATCCTCTTGGAAGTTTCTCTTCGTTCCATATTTTTCCTATTATTTTTCTCAGTTTTTCTTTTGTTTCCTTGTCTGCGTTTAACCACACTTTGTTTTTGAGTCTGTCTTCACCTGTTGCTTTCTTTTTCTTGAGTCTTCTTACTGCGTTTTCCATCTCTTCTTCTGTGATTCCCTCTTCCTCTTCCTTTGTTTCTTCCTCTCGTGGCACTTCTTCGTTGCCTCCTGCTTCTTGCTCGTTTCGTGTATCGTTGTTTCCTCTCGTCTCCCTTGGGAAAATTTACCTTAGAAATCTTTAAAAAAAAATCTTAAAACTTACTTTAAAAAAAAACTTTAAAAATATTAAAGGTAAATTTGGACACTTTAAAACTATTGTTTAAGGTAATCTTATAACTATAAGGCAACTTATTTCAAGAAGAATATAAAAGGAATCTTAAAATTATGAAAAGTAAATTTCGACAATTTAAAGTTAAAAATGCCTAAATTTACTTTTCATAATTCTAAGGTTTTTTCACAAGGATAAGTAAATTTTAAAGTAAGTATTACTGTAAGTTAAATTTGTTATTATTTTATTTATTATGAATTTTTAAAGTGTTTTTAAAATATTATTCAGTAGACCCATGTTTTACAATTTAATTTGCAATGCATATAGTTCAAATAATGTAATATGATTCCTGATTTCTATCATATAATATTACAACTTATTTAGATTTACTTTTGACTTTTTTTATTTTCATTTATTATGATAGAACAAGAGAATAGAAATAATTCAATTTTAATAATTATAATTTGCAATAACTGATAATTTTGTTCACTATAGTTATAAAAGTGATATAACTACATATAACTATATATGCGCTTTGACATGTAAATTAAAAAATTCATAAAAGTTGTTATATATGTTTTAATACTTCTAAGTAATTGTTTTGCGGCTCCATTTGTTAAAATACTGCAATTATTGTAAAACATGCTACTTAATATATTCAAACCCGACGATAATTTAATACAATTTTGTTTTTTACTTGGAATGCTTTATACGAATCCTTTATCCTTTATACTCGTTTCAATGGAAGCAAACTATAAAAACTAAAGAAAATCTTATAAATTACCTTTTCCTAATAAGGACAGACATATAAAAGAAGATAAATATTTATATCTTATTTTAAAACTTAAAAGCACTTTAAAAATTCCAGATGCAATATAGAAATAATAATAAAGAAAATAACTTAAGAGTTATCCTCTATAACTGTAAACCTTATAACTTTAAAATACTTATAACTTTAACTTTATAACTTTAAACCTTGAAGATTTAACCACATGAGATAAATCTTCTTAAAAGTTTGCTTCCATATGTAACTTTTAAATTAAGATCGAGATTCATAAAAAAACTTTAAAGTTTAATGTTTTCTTTTATGATTACCTAAGATTTATTAAAATTACTTTAAAGCTACTTTTTCACTCCTTTAGAGTACCAGAATACTATTTTAAAGTCAGTTTTGAAATACTTTAAGATTTCTTAGATTACTTTAGATTAACCTTGCACACACTTTAATTTACCTAAAAATTTCTTAAGTAAACTCTTACATTTTTAAGATTACTTTTAAGAACTTTAATTTTATTTAAAGTATATTTTCCCAAGGGCTGTCTTCCCTCCAGTAACTCCATGAAGTGTCTTTTCCATTGTTGTTCCTCAATGCTGTCATCTGGCCTTTCTCGTCGACCTCTCTCCTTTTTTATGTACTTCCATATTTCTGTTTCATTTTGTATCTCTGCGATTTTGGTCTGCTCTCTTTCTCTTTCTTCTTTCTTTTTCGTTTCGCAGAGCTTGTTGTGTCTTTGTTTTTCTTCTATGTATTCTGTTCTCTCTATGTTTCCTTTTTTCATTTGTCTGAGTGATCGATTCAGTTTCGTTTTGCTGTTTCTGCAGTCCTTGTCCCACCAAGGTTTCTTTCCTATATTTTGCGTTTTGTTCTTGACCTTCTTTTTGTTTATTACTTTTTGGATTTCTTCTGCCAATTCTTCCCATTGTCTTTTACTGCGTACTGTGTTATCCAGTTGTATTCTTTTGGCATCAGAGCTTCTATTTTCTTCCATCCTTTCTCTTCTATCCACGTTTCCGTGAAGTTAATTATGTCAAATTCTCGTACATACCTGGGGAAAAAAGATTATATATAATTATATATAAATATATATGATTATATATGAATTTTGTCTCTATATGATCATATATAATTATATATAATTATATATGATTATATATAATTATATATGAACATATATAATGATATTATATAATCATATAGGGTTATATATACTTCCATATGAATCTTATATGGATCAATATATAATTTCATATATGAGCATATATGATCTATTGTTCATATCTAGTTATATTTGGAATTATATATGTCCATATATAATCATATATGGACCCATATATAATTTCATATATAGAGACAAAATTCATATATAATCATATATAATCATATATATTTATATCTAATCCCACACAGAACAAAAAGCTCTAATAGACGTCCACTAGACATCCATGGAGATTAAATACCTCCATTAGACATCCATGTAACTTCCCATGGACGTCTACTAGGCATCCATAGTTCTCCATTTCACACCTCCATTCGACCTCCATTAGACGTATTGATAGATCTCTTTTAGACGCCATATAGATCAACCATAGATGTTTTATGGAGCTTCGATATAGATAATTAAAATATGTTAACTAAACGTTTTATAGATTCTTTATGAATATACGCCTTGTTTATAAAGCTTACAACAAATTAGATAATGATTTATCAGTTGTATCTAACAAATTATCAAAAATTGCTTTGCAGACCCCTGCTATGTGATACCAGAGATATCACTACAGACAATCTGCAGCAAAGAATTATCGCAGTCAGGCCTCTCACAGGTTCGCCTCTTATACTAGCATGTAATGTTTTTTTATTACGAGAAAGTACTGACGCAGTAGCCGCAACACGGCAGAGCGCGTTACTAACGCTTGCGGTCTCGTCGTTAACATATCTGTTCAGTTAGCACCTCCTCCTCTCCTACAAAAAACCGAAATAACACATATGTAGAAATTAAGTGCTCTTTATATGCTAATTATGTGTTCTATTCACGATTTTTGTGCTTGAGCAGTTTCGCGGGAAATCACAATTGAAAGTAGGGATGCTGGCTTAACGTAAGCTAGCATCCCCACTCATTAAAATTACATATAAAATAAAAAACTCAATATGCTAGAATTATGTGCTTTTTATGTAGTTTCAAATGCCTCAAACAAAATTAGTCTATCTGTAATAGTTTAAAAGATATACCCAAAAAAAGATCTATATACTACTGATATAAGAATAAAGTATCAGTTAAAATACAGATAGCGAGTTGGTTTTAGTCTTAAAATGTTCCTCAATTATGTGCTCCCGAAATATGCACAATGAGATTTCCATGCTCATCCCCTTTGGCCGACCCGAACGTGAGCATCCCATATGTACAAGAGTAAAGTACCAGTTAAAATACAGATAGCAAATTGGTTTTAGTCTTAAAATGTTCCTCAATTTATGTGCTTTCAAAATATGCACGATAAAATTTCCGTGTTCATCCCCTTCGGCCGACCCGAACGTGAGCACCCCATATGTACAAGAATAAAGTACCAGTTAAAATACAGATAGCAAATTGGTTTTAGTCTTAAAATGTTCCTCAATTTATGTGCTTTCAAAATATGCACAATAAAATTTCCGTGTTCATCCCCTTCGGTCGACCAGAACGTGAACACCCCATATGTACAAGAGTAAAGTACCAGTTAAAATACAGATAGTGAATTGGCTTTAGCCTTAAAATGTTCCTCAATTTATGTGCTTTCAAAATATGCACAATAAAATTTCCGTGTTCATCCCCTTTGGCCGACCTGAACGTGAGCATCCCATACGTACAAGAATAAAGTACCAGTTAAAATACAGATAGCAAATTGGTTTTAGTCTTAAAATATTCCTCAATTTATGTGCTTTCAAAATATACACAATAAAATTTCCATGTTCATCCCCTTCGGTTGACCCGAACGTGAACACCCCATATGTACAAGAGTAAAGTACCAGTTAAAATACAGATAGTGAATTGGTTTTAGTCTTAAAATGTTCCTCAATTTATGTGCTTTTAAAATATGCACAATAAAATTTCCGTGCCCATCCCCTTTGGCTGACCCAAATGTGAGCATCCTATACGTACAAGAGTAAAGTACCAGTTAAAATACAGATAACGAATTGGTTTTAGTCTTAAAATGTTCCTCAATTTCCATTAAACATCTATGGTTAGTCTATGTATATAACATAATACTTCTAAAAATTGTATAAAAATTAATAATTTTAAATTATCTAAAAATTTAAATTTACTTATAAAACTTAAATATTGATCTGTTAGAAACAGATTGTATGGACGTCTAATGGATGTTATGTTCCGTGTGGGATTATATATAATTATATATAATTTGTTTTCTCGGGTAGTCCCAAAACTCTTTGTCTTTTTCTGCGATTCCTGCTGTGTTCCAAAACATTGCCTTAATCTCTTTTTGTATTTCCTTACCGTCTTTGCATTCATTTATATTATGCCGAGCTGTTATTGTTTTATTGGGTTTGCAGGACTTTGCCTGTTCTGAAAAAACTCTCTCAGTTCTTCCTTTTCCTTCCATATGAAAGTCCTTTCGTTGACCATTAGTTTCTTGTAGCCTATCTTCACTTGGTCTCCTCGCTCTCTCTTCTTTTTCGCAATTTCTGCAATTTCTTTTTGCACATCTCTTTCCTTCTTTGTTAAGTCGTTGTCAATGTACAGTTTCTTACCTTTCAACTTACTTTTCTTTGCCAGTATTTCTTTTTTCTGTTGCCAGCTTTTTAGTTTCGCTATAAGCATTCTTCCTCGCTGCTCTCTTCTTATCCAGTATGCGTCCGCCACGTCCACCTCTACCTGCAGTTCGTGTCTCATTATATGTTCTATCGTTCCCTTGGGTGAACCTTCTCTCGGTAAATCCTTTCCTTTCAGAGTAATATTGTTCCTTCTTTCTCTTCTCTCTCTCTCTCTCTCTCTCTCTCTCTCTCTCTCTCTCTCTCTCTCTCTCTCTCTCTCTCTCTCTCTCTCTCTCTTTCTCTCTCTTTCCTCCTCTTTCTCTTCCAGTTGTATCATTCTTGTCATTTTCTTCTCTATTTGTTCTTCTTTGGTCTCCAGTTCCTTCAATCTGTTTTCCATTATCCCCTTTTCTCTCTCCCACTCCTCTTGTTTCTTTTTCCATTCTTCTCTTAAGTCTTGTAATTCTAGTCTTATTACCCTATTTTCTTGTTTTATCTCTTCTGTATCTTTCTTAATTGTTAATATAATTTCCGTTAATTTATCTATTTTGTCCATGTCTAGCCCTTTTTCGTTTTCTGCACTCTTCTCCTCTTGCTTCCTTTCTGCTTCTGCTGCTTTTTCTGTTCTCTTAGTTGGGGGTGACCTTCTCACCGCTCTTGTTTTTTCAAACTTTTCAAGGAGTTCCTTCTCTGCTCTTATCCTGTCTTCCTCTTCTTCCCTCTTCCTCTTAAACGAGTCAACTATCGATTCGGCACTGTTAGCCCTTTGCCTTCCAAGATGCTCTGCGTAGATCGGCCTCCCTTTTCGCTTTGGCTCCTTTTGTCTTTCCGGGCCTTCTCCTGTTTTGTTCATTAATGGTTCTCTGTCTCTCCTCCTATCCGGTAGTGATTTTCGTTAGTGACTCTTTTTCCTTTGTTTTTGACCACTGGGTGGCTCCCCTCTCTCTATTCGCCTTCACGGTCGTAAATTGAGTCCCTCGCCTCTCTGTATAATGTGTATAATTTTTCATATCCGTTTTTTTGGAAATCGGTACCGAAATTTGTCTAATTTTTACGTAATTTTTCCCGAAAAATTTCTGATACCGGTTTCCAAAAAAATCGGTAACGAAAAATTATACACTTTATGGCACTCTCCGGAAAATTCTACCCCTACTTCATATACCATACTTTAAAAATCGGTGCACTAACAAATGAGTAGTTTTCATAACCGATTTTTTTGAAACCGGTTTCCAAAAACCGGTAACAAAAAAGCTTGATATCTCAAAATTTGCGGAAATTGGAACAATTACGTACATTTTTTAAAACAAAATTCGGAAACCCCTTTATTATTAGCAATTTAGCAATATTATTTTCTAATTCTATTATATTCTTTAGTTCTTTATACCCCTACTTCATATACAATTCTTTAAGATTTGATCAATTAATTCCCGAAAAATTGGAAAGATTTAAACCTATCCTTGGCAAAATTAATAAAATTTTTGAACCGGTTTTATTCAAATCGATAAATCGGTAGATTAATGTAAAATTAAATTATTAAAATTTTTAACCTGTTTCAACAAAAGCGGTAGATCGTTACATTACTTAAAAATTAAACCCTTTGTCGCAATCTCGTCCGAACCGGTTTTCAGTGGCAATTAAATCCTACTTTGTATATAAATCTTTAAGATTCGATCCGTCCCCGTTGTTTCGAATTTTTCTAACTTTTCCAAAAAGATCATTAACGAAAAATTATACACATCATGGCATTCCCGGAAAATTCTACCCCTACTTCATATACAATTCTTTAAGATTCGGTCAATTAATTCCCGAAAAATTGGAAAAATTTCTGAACCGGTTTCCAAAAAAATCGGTAACAAAAAATTATACACTTTATGGCACTTCCCGGGAAATTCTACCCCTACTTCATACACAATTCTTTGAGATTCGGTCAATTATTTCCCGAAAAATTGAAAAAATTTCAGTATCGGCTTCCAAAAAATCGGTAACGAAAAATTATACACTTTATAGCACTTTATAGCACTCCCCGGGAAATTCTACTCCTACTTCATATACAATTCTTTGAGATTTGGTCAATTAATTCCCGAAAAATTAAAAAAATTTCGGTACCGGCTTCCAAAAAGATCGGTAACGAAAAATTGTACACTTTATAGCACTCCCCAGAAAATTCTACCCCTGTCTCATGTACAATTCTTTGAGATTTGGTCAATTATTTTCCGAAACATTGGACAAATTTCTGATACCGGTTTCCAAAAAGACCGGTAACGAAAAATTATATACTTTATGGCACTCCCCAGCAGAGATTACAATATATGAAATTTACATGGCTCTTATTATAATTGAAGAAAATCATTTGTTCAAATGTATTTAAATAAATGTAGATATAATAAGTGTATTTAATTTATATGTTTTATGTACAGGATAAATTTTAATATAATTAAAAGATTTATTTAATTAATAATTTTTATGTTTTAATTGTGACATAATTAATTAATTAATTAAGGGATAATGTCTCGCGCCTAGTGGGGAAAGGAACACGCGATGACGTGAGTAAGGCCGGTATTCATAGTCAAATCTTATATTTAAGATCGTCTTAAGTACAATCTTAAGATGTTATGAACCAATCACAGAGCCGTATTAGCATCTTAAGACATTACTTTAAGATGGTCTTGAAATAAGATCCGACTATGAATATCGGCCTAAGACGCGCGAGCCGAGTACGATAGGATTTTACGATTCTCGTGGCCGGCGACGCTAGCTCGAGCAAGAAAGAGACTGTAGATGTATGTCTGCGCTTTTCGGTCGCTCGAAACAGACCGAACACCGAGCACACAGCCGCCGCACACGTACGCGCCACGCGGCTGTCGCTGCTGTGTGTGCGCGCGTCTGTGCCAGATGGTGGAGGCCGTGGAGGTTCCCACTTTCCCAGTGTCCACGAAATAACAGCACTGTATGGACTTACTGCCTTGCTGATAAACAAGTAAGTAGTATGAAAATCGATAGAAATTAGTTTTTCTAATTAATTTTTTTATTCAGTTCTGAGTTGAATTTCCGGTAGATTATAATTAATTTTTTTATTCACTGTGTGATCTTTTGTGCAACTTATTGTTAGATCGCTATAACCTATATCAAACAATGAGATAAAAAATACATTAAATAAATAAAAAAATACATTTTGAAAAAGCGTGTAGCGAACGTAAGCAATTTAAATTTTGCAATTTTCTTTGGTGCACGTGTACGTGTGTATGCCGTTCTTTTACCGTGTGAAACACCCTACTACCACGTGGTAGAACATGTTACAACGTGTATCGGAAAATGAGATAAAAGATGCATTAAGTAAGATAAAAAATACATTTCGGAAAATCTTAAACCCATTCTATAATAACTGTAAGAGTATGCAGTAAGACGTAAGCAGTAAAAGTTGACCAACTACAATTGATTATATATTCTTGGATTGTAAAAATCTTATTACCCGGGAAAAAATATTCATATCTGACAATATATGAACATATATAAACATATATGATATATATATGATCATATATAAATGAGATATGAACAGATATAAGTTTTACATGCCCATATATAAAGCATATATAATCATATATGGTTATCTATCGCCATATATGATCAGATCGTACATTATACATGACACAAGATCTGATCATATAAGTTCATATATGGTCAGACATATTATTATGTGTAGCAGATATGACACTATACATAATCGTATCTGGCCTCACATGGTCGTATATAAAGAATGTTTGGCCATGTATTATCAGATATAATTATATGTGGCCATACATAACTGTATCGACACTGTATATGATCATATATGACAAGACACGATGCTGTATATGATTGTATATGTTCATATACGGCCGGAAATGATATGAAACATGATCAGATCTGTCTATATATGACGAGATTGGGATATAATGATATAAAATGTCCGGGAAAAATATTCATATCTGACAGTATATGAACATATATAAATGAAATATGAACAGATATAAATTTTACATGCCCATGTATAGAGCATATATAATCATATATGGTTATCTATCGCCATATATGATCACATCGTACATTATGCATGACACAAGATCTGATCATATATGGCGGTAGATAACCATATATGATTATATATGCTCTATACATGGGCATGTAAAACTTATATCTGTTCATATCTCATTTATATATGTTGATATACTGTCAGATATGAATATTTTTCCCGGACTTTTATATCCGCGAATAAAATGTCCGGGAAAAATATTCATATCTGACAGTATATCAACATATATAAATGAGATATGAACAGATATAAGTTTTACATACCCATATATAGAGCATATATAATCATATATGAAACTATATAGTCATATAAGATTATATATGATCAGATCAGATGTTGCATCTCAAAAGTATTCGATAGATGGCATTCGATGGGATCTGTTTCTCATATTTAAAATTTGACAAACAGTGTTATAAGAACGGTATCAAAAGACACGACACTAGCTGTTTCGCACTATGGAGCGGCACAATTTTTGTATTAGTTGTATCGTGGAGTCTACCTTTATAATAAAGTGGCACACTCTTAAAAAATAACTTTTGAAAATATATAACAATTTTTTGAAACTTACTTAAATATATATGTCTATACCTGATAAATATATAGTTCGTACCTGATCATACCTGATCAGATATTAACATATACAATAATACCAGATCATATATCCTCAGATCTGGCCAATTTCCATATCTGACCATATATGGCCATTCATATATGATCATATATGATCAGATATGAATATTTTTTCCCGGGTAGTCAATAGCTTACTCCCAGGTAGCACATACACGGTTCAGAAATGTTTTATAAGCGTTTTTCCGAAATGTTTTATAACCGATTTCTAGAAATATCGTTTAAAAAACTATTATAGAAACGTTTTGTTTTAATGATAAAGACATTTTAGATAAAGACATTAAAAATTCCTACTTTTCACGTCTTTTGAACGTGTTTATGATGTCTTCGAGACATGCGTGAGAATGTACCAGAAGCTTTATGCATATACCATCTGTGACGTTTATTCTTTTTCGAAGAAATTCCTGAACTAGGCACGCATTATGAAACTTTTCGGAATGGATTCCGATCGGAATTGTTCAGTTATTTCTTAGATTTCTATTGTCTTTTCTAGGGAAAAAGGAATAATTCCGATCGGAATCCATTCCGAAAAGTTCCATAATACGTGTCCGGTGTACATTAGTGCAATAAGTTAAAGTAAAACAAAATTATACTTGTCTCACTCTAACTTAATTGCATTACTGATGTGCACCAGGATGTTCTTTAAAACAAAACACACGTATAAATCTTCTTTATACGGATATATGTGCATGAATAAAATGATTTATTTTGTGCAATAATTAGTGCAATAAATGTTTCAAAAAAGGCTGTTAAAGCTATTACATATACAGATAAAGCAAATTATAATTTTGAAAGGAAAAATTCAACAAATAGGTATTTTTGTTAACTGTAGAAACGTAAAAAATACGTTTCTTAATGGTTCTTTACGGTTATGAAACTATGTATACGTTCAAAAAACGTATATGAAACTAATATGTGCTACCTGGGCTGCTTACGCGTCTTACATCTACTCTTACGACTATTGTAGAATGAAACGTTATAGTCATTTAGAAATTAAGCGTAAGTCTGGCGAATGTGAGCAATCTAGATTGTGTAATTTTTTTGTTTTTTCTTTTGTGCTCGTGCACGTGTGTGCCACGTGGTAGTAGAAGAACACAGAGCTCCCGATATTTCAGATTTATAAAAGAACATTTTTCTACATTAACAAAATTAAAAAATAACTGTTATTTTCTTTAAAATAATTAATTATTTAATAATGATATTCAACACACACATGCAGACTATGTAATAATGTCAGTACTAGCAATGCGAATGGAAGCAAGATAAACTTATTGTTAGATTATACATATTAAGCTTAACGCTATAATTATTAATATATATAATTATATAATATTATAATGCATTTTAGCATATGCTAAAAAAGAAAGGATTATTATTCTCCATATTTTTTTTTTCTTCTTTTAGAGAGACAATATGACAACCCACAATAAATCTTTAAATTGCGAGAGTTGTAGTCGATATCCCTACATCGGCAGAGTATCCGTAGGAGAAGAGGGTAGTGTTGACTTTGTCTATCAATTTGTGAAGAAAAAATTTGTTACCACGAGAAGAAACCGTCAGAATTTTGGCATATTATGTACTGCCATACTTGACATAATTGGACCACCTAAATTTTTAAATTATGGCGAACAATTTCATTTGCCATGTTCTTTTGGAGAAAAATATGTCGGAGTATGTGTATTTCCTGATATTATCTGTTATTGTCCTGTACAAAGTAATCGCTATCTATAAATTTATGTTACAAGATTTTCTATTTGACACATTTCGATTTTCTAATATAGCCAAGAGAGGATGGTTTCGATATTTCAATATCTCCGTGGCAAAACGAAGATTTCATAAGATTGTTTACTGATTATATTCCATGGTATGCACGGGATATGACGAGCGAAAATAATTATATTGGTATGTAATATTCGAATCGATAAGTAAGATATTGTTAAAGAAGATACACTTTTGTTAAGAAGAGAGTATAATTATATTTACTATTTTTAAGATATCGAGTTTCATGAAGCTGTATATCCAGTCAGAGTCTCTATTTACGAAATATATAATCCCGGAAGCGTAATTAAAATTTCGGCTCAAGATTCGAATAATTACTGGGTTGAATTGTGGGATGAATCGCCTCAGATTGTACCCCCGAAATCAAGATTATTTTCTCCACCGTTATCGCATCCGTGCGACTTCAAAACCAAAATGCTCAGACTAGTGTTTAAGGACAGCTCATGTAAATCTTATACAAAACTGGATGCTGTGATGCTTATCGGTACATCAGATTTGATCCTTCCCAGAAATCCTAATAAGAGTTTAAGTAATCTGTTGAAAAGAATTAACAGCACTCCACACCACGACGATGTTCATAATTTAACAGCAGATTCAAAAAGTGCACACTTGGATATAGTTCATCTGCAACGAAATTTTCCTAAATATTGTGTTATTTATAAAAGGTATTATAATCGAAGATAATAAGTATTTTTTCAATATTTTTTATTCTTTTAATAATAAATATTAATTTGTTCCGATGTTATTTGCAGCGATATACGGAGGGAGACTTCTTATAGGAGTAATTTGAGGCACAAAGAAGTATCTCAAGAGGTAATCCCTGGATATGTGAAACCTCTTGGACAGAGATACTCGCGTCGTATTCTATTGAAAAGTTATAAGGAGCTATGTTGCAGTTTATCTGCGCTTCCTGTAAAGTATTCTAAGAAGTCTATTTCTCATCACAATATTTATTGCAATGACATTTCGTACTTTGAGTATTAAAGTATTTATTTTGTATTATATTAATTATATTTTATTATTTTTACAGGATGAAATACTACTAAAAATATTTAAATACTTAGATTTGGTAACATTATGCCGCATGAGTGAAGTAAATTGGCGATTCAATTATTTAACACGGGATCCTCTACTCTATACACGTTTGAACATGCGATGCGTTAAATCTGACAAATATATGCGCGATATATTTTGTTATTTTACACCTAGATGTAAATATTTGCAACAATTAGATCTTACAGGAAGCAACTTTGATGTTGATGATTTCGTAAACTTTCTTGATAATTGCGGCAGGCGTTTAACGCATTTAAGATTAAGTGACTGCCGCATGGACTTAAATCCTGTCCTACTTAAAATTTCAGAGACATGCAAAAATTTGAAAGGTATATGCATATAGTATATAATTGTCATGATTATGAGTAAATTGCATAACAACTAATACAAATTTTTCTTAGAATTGGATCTAAGTTGTTGTTATCACATAAACGACGAAGGATTTTCGTATCTCGAGAGGCTAAATAATTTGGAACATACAAACTTTTTTGATACATGTATAACAACTGAACGTCTTTGCAAAATACTGCAAAATAATCAACGGATGCGTGAGTTACAATCGGGAGACAATACTCCCGTGTTGTATAAATGTTCTACAAATGTCCCTAATAGAGTTCTAATAGAGTTGGGAAATTCGTGTCGTGACTTGGAAGTAATAAAATTATCTGCACTTTATCTTATTACACCTCAGGGTATTAGTGCCCTCACTAACTGTAAGAATTTACGAAAAGTGAATCTTATTTTTACGTAAGTATGTGCGCTACATTTTCTTTTAAAATACACATTATTGTATTCTTTATTGAAATCCGTTTGCTTCTCTTGCGAGCATCCTGAAAAAGTTACATAAATTTTCTCTTTGCAATTAAAATACTGTACTAATTATATGATTTTTGTTACAGATACGAATACCCAGTTACTGATGACAGCTTATTTAGATTACTTTCTTCTTATCAAAACTTGCAAGAAGTTTATTTGCTCCGTGCTGTCCTCACTGATCACCGGTTGGAATTATTAGCGCAGTGCAGGCACTTGAAAAAGTTATATCTTGAGAGTGTAATACTTGATATACCTGATAATTTTTCCGTTATTTTGAAACAATGTCCTAAACTGCAGGAGTTTTATCTCAAGTTCTGTAATATAAGTGATCAATTAGTTAATCAATGGAAGGAAAGATATCCGCATGTGTCCGTCTATACATACGACGGCGACTGATAAAATAAAGTTTATTTGCTACTATTTGTCTACTATTTTGAAATATAAAAATTAATAATTTTTTTTTTTTAATTATCCGGTTCACAAGATTGTAAAAGAAATTAATGCCTAATAAAAACAAAACAATCGTATTTATTCATAATTTTGTTATTTTTGAACACTTCTTTCTGTTTCTTTTTTTCATAATTTGACTTTTTTGGGCAATAATGTCATTTTTTTAAATTATTGCTAAAGCTACATTAATAACATCGTCAGTAAATTCTTAGTTTTTTTTCCGTAACCGCATGTCTCTTTCAAGAATTCGTTTGAAATTTGATCTCCTGTGATACTTTTTTTTATAGTTTTTAAATAACACAGTTTTTAAATAACTTTCTGTGAAGTTTGTGTTGTACATTTTTATTTTTTTATTTTGCTGAAACTAAACAACTTATCAAAGCTATCCCAGTAAGCAAGAAACATTTCAACTATATTGCAGCAACGCGTTAATGCAATATAGTTGAAAAGTTAATTGATGTTACTGGCTTACTGGGATACATAATACTGGTCGTCATATCAGATGCGGATTGGATTTCTCGAATCGTTTCCTAATTTTTAGCCGCTGAAATTCAAATCTGTCAGTGAAATTTTTCTGTTACATTTGGTTTTGACCTCAAAAAATTGAGGTCAAATGTGCAAAAAACACTCTATCCATAAAAACACATTTCTGCTTATAATATCACAGAATTTACGGAAATTAAAGCAATCATAGAGATTTGTTAAGATAGAAATCGTTAACCCCTTTTGGAGACTTTATAGACTTTAGAGAGAAAATGGGACTACATAAGCTATCGAATGACGCCTTATTTATTACTCTACGATTATTAGTTTCAAAGATATAAACGTTCAAAGTGTAACATTTTCGTTGTATCTGTGCCTGCATTTCCCCCCCCCCCCTCCCCCTACTGTCGACAAAGACGTAGTTCTACGTCAAAAAACGGACACGTATAAATAATACGTGTCCCTTATATTTTTGTCTAGAAAACAACATTTTAAAAGCTTATCAAAATCGGAGGAGAATACTTCCGTACCTTTCCTTGTTAGCCGGGTTAATTAACTGTACCAAATACGTTCTAGACATATTATTTCAATGTCTTTAGTACAATCCGTTATCACCATCACCGCGAGAAGGTCTGGACGCAGAGAAATCAGTCGAGACCAATGGTACATGGTCATAATATGGTCATAATAGCGAACTTTGGACAACTTTAGCATTCAGGGGACTCGTTACAAAATTTTGTCCATGGAACTTTTTAATCATCTTTTGATGCCCTTATACAATTCTAGCCATGTCTGATTGCTGTTCATCGGGGGCCTAATTTTTCATATGAAACTGGGCATAGTCCTTTATTTAAATTTGTCGAGAAATTTGTATCTAATTGTAAAAGCAAATACTAAAATATTTTTGATAGAGATGGAAAATTCTGTATAGAAAATAATTTAATGCATTAAAATACATAAAAAGATGAAATGCAAATACATTTTTTCTAACATTGTTTGCAAGGTAATGGTCGGAAGTGTCCCTCATTGATTTTGATGGCCTTTAGATATGTTGTAGAGCATCAAAAAATATTAGACCCACATTTTTTTTAGCTGCATATCTCAACGTTTAGGGGTTGAAACAACTCCTCGAAAATAACGGATTTTTTCGTTATAAACGAATACCTTCGAAAATATAAAATATATGAATAAAGCGTTTTATGCAAAAGTTAAAAGTTTTATGATATTTTATACTCTCTGCTTTGCAATGATATATTCACATTTTTCAAAAATGTCAAATTTTTTAATTTATCCTCATCCTTACCTATTATTTTTGTATAATTTAAAAATTTTGTAAGGACAAAAATTAAAGAGTATTGAATGCCAAATCCATCCATGTATATTAATATTATAGTTTTACTATTTGATTTTTGGGAAAACGAGATGATAACATCGTACTATATAGGCGCAACGCTGTTAAGATAAGTATTGCATTATTACCTTTCAGTTGCGCTGTATTCAATAACTGCCTCTTGTGCATTTTTTCTCATACTACAATAAAAAAAAAAAAAACAGATTAATCTTAATATGCGATTAAAGTGCATAAAGAAAAAAATGTATCATACGAGGTACCGTAAGCACAAAGCAAAGTCAGTGTTAAGTATAATGCGTCGAATCAATGAATCAACAATCAACGTATTTACGGATTCAAATAGATTTTCTACGCTGTTTTGCGAATAGATGTAAAATTATTCATTTGTATTGCGCCAAATGTAGCTAATATATATAGGAAGCGTCCGTAATACCGGAAAGCTGGAATTTCATCTGGTAAGGTGATGTAAAGACCTATACGTTGTACATTCATTTTGTGAATATATAAGTATTTGTTGTTAAGTTTTATTACTTTCATACGCTTGTCACTCTTTGCTTGGATATTATTGGAATTATAAAAGTATTTTGAATTATTAGTAATATAACTTTCATTCTTAGTTGGGAAAATTATATTTTTAACTATAGTCACCGTTACTCGTTACCGATTAAAAACAAATGAGCTACATTTTATTCAACTATTGAGTATTTTATTACTATCAATTTTATATTCTTCAGTATTTTAGTCAATTTTTAAATGTATTGTACTTACCCAAGACAAATTTGCAAGTGCCGAGTCAAATTTGAAACAGTACTTTTGCAGGAGATATGTTCTTTACACTTTCTCTGCATTCTCCATGACTTTCGCCCTTTTTTGTGAAGTAATCCCAACTCCAATGTAAAGTTTCATTCCTCTCATTTCCCGTTAATTTGTCTTCATGTTTCTCTTTCAAGTATTCATGTAAACTAATATATCTGAATGTGTAAACAATTACTTCAAAGCAAAGTTTGCATTTTGCCGCATATTCTTTTAATTTTGAAAAATATTGCCGTATAAAGCGGCGTGCTAGAATCTTTTCTTTATTTACATCATGTTGTATATTTTATGTACGGAATCATGGTCTATCTCGTGTTCATGGAATAAATGCTCTTTTAATTTTGTACTTCTTTGGACGGTAAACTATCACTATCTGTATCACTCCAGAAAATTGCATCACATTCGTGGCACATAAATATGGGAACATAATATTGCTGCATCCACTCATCTTCTGCTTTCTGTTTTGCCTTTGTAACCGTTGTATTCGGTGGAGAATGCGTGTCTTGTTGATGTTTCGCTTCTTTTGTATGCGTATCCACGTCATCGCTTTTTGTACCTCCGCTCGACCTTGGACCGGTTATTCTACATTTATATGTAGATTGATTAAAGAAGTAAGAAATGTGATGATAATATTAGTTCAAACTATGCACATCATTATTCAGTTGGAGGCTAAAGCTACCGTTTTAAGTATCTTATTATTCGGACATTTAGCAGCGATTAAGTGTCTAGACTCAAATACATCTGATAATTTTTATCCGTTAATTCTAATATAATAATATTTTCATTAATGACTAATTATTTGGATATGAAACATCGTAATGGTAAATTTGTATCTCTCGACGGATATATATTGGCTGTATAATGTGAATACTTATAAAAATTGTATCAAACGCAAATGTTAAATATTTGATTCAAATTTTTATAACATCCCAGACAGCACAATGTCCAAAATCGGGCGTAAGACGTAAGACGTCTGTTAGTCATTTTTTGTAAGACGTCTGAAAGATGTCTAAAGGATGTCTTTTAGACGTCTTATATCCCGCTTTTGACCATGTGTGCTGTCTGGGATGTACGTTAAGCAGATTGTAAAAATTGAATTAGAAATGATAAAAATTGCATAAGATTTAAATATAAGGTCTTTTATAAATAATATTTGCATGTAAAACTTTTTTTTGTTTTTTCAACAGTTAATTTTTGAGAATATATATAAGAATAAGTTAATGATATTTTTATGTTCTACTACATAGAAGATATTCACAGTTATAATCATATAATTAAACTATATATAAAAGGTACGGAATATTATGTATATGTATATATATACATGTATTTTTATATCATATTTGCCAAAACGCTCGAAAAACCGATTTTATACATATTTCGATAAGATTCGTAATAATCTAAACACGGAGACGGAATTGCGATTGAAATCGTAATTTCGATTATAATGCAAATATCTATTATATAAGTTGATAAACATGTAATTGTATACGTTATATTTTCTTTAATTATTGAATATTTCATTATTATCAATTTTATATTCTTCAGTATTTTAGTCATTTCTAATGTATACTTACTTATGAATTTTTTTCAAGTGCTGAATAATTCGCTTTGTATAATTTATATTTATCCTGATTCTTGTACACATGTTGCATGTCACATGTATTTTGTCGTTCTCTATTGTGAAATAATGCCAATACCAATGTAATTTCTCTTCCTTAATCTGTTCTTCCGTTAAGGACGTTCTCCGGCTCCAGTCGTGCTCAACTTGTATTCATGCTTAAAACGAAAATTTATTTTACTGAAGTTAATTGTTTATATACAAAATACTAGCTGGTTACCCGGGCTGCGCCCGGGCGTCGTTTTTCTTCAAACGACTTCATTTGTGTTTCAATATCCTTATTGTGGACAAACATAAGGAGTGTGTTGGGTAGTTGATTTAAAGACGGTAGTTTAACTTTTCCGTTTGAACAACACATTCCAGGTGCTTAAGTTTTAAACTTTTTTGCTTGACAATGATCACATATTGCATCCATTTTCCCAATTATTACTCTCGGATGAAATTGATATTCGTAATTAGAATCATAACTATAAATGCCTCTAATTTCAAATCGGACCGCATAAATGTTTTCCTTGATTAAACATGTCGTAACCGGTTTTTTTCTACTCGAGTTTCACACTATTGAGTCATTGCCGCTTTTCCGATATTTCACTTACCGATCAGCGACATCATCCCTTGGTTTTCCCGGTCGTTTTTTCGGGAATTTCGAGATTGCTCGCTCGCGATTAGAAAAATTTAGGCCCCGGTTTCGAGAAAATCGGTTTAGAAACAAATTTAACCCATCGTTGCCATCCCCGAGTATGTTTATATGTGTGTATCTATATGTATTATTAATAACATATATATATTCTAACTTTTTACTGTGCGCCGATCACAGCCGGACTTGAAATACAGTTATCGAACCCTTCCCTCCCCACAATCGACACGATTTAATTATTTAAAAACTGTAAAGAATTTCTGTTTATTCCGTTTTTCGGATTTCCGAATCATCAAACACTAACCCAGCGAAAAATGACCCATCG
Organism: Temnothorax rugatulus; assembly: GCA_035220575.1. Taxonomy (NCBI): domain Eukaryota; kingdom Metazoa; phylum Arthropoda; class Insecta; order Hymenoptera; family Formicidae; genus Temnothorax; species Temnothorax rugatulus. Next base: position 90,182 of record JASTWL010000227.1, on the reverse strand, counting down.
AATCAACATCTAATTGACGTCGAAAACGTATATCGAAAAGTAATTGAAATATTCATCGATTTTGATTAATTTATGGCACAACTTTCGATGACTTTTCAACTCAGAATAAATCGATTTCGACTCGATATTGATTATTATTTCTTCACTGCAGATATGGGCCGATTCACCGTCTCCGATTAACATGATCCTGCGATTAAACTCTTCGGCTCTTTCTAAGGGGGGGGGGGGGGGGATCCATAAACTTGCAAATTGCGAGGAGAAAACGGATGAATTTATGAGAAGGATTATTTGAAAATGGGAGAATATCTCTGAGATTGAGGAAAGGTTTCTTCAATGTATTTGACTAAATAAGAGGCTTTACTAAAGTATAAGGGAGCCCCTTTCCCCGCCTATTTGTGTACTGTTTATACACATGTACTATACACATGTATTATACACATTTCATACGAAGCCATGTTGGAAAAAATAGGAAAAAAATAAAGTAAAAATAGGTTTAAAAAATAGGTAGGGTACATATTTTTCGGGCTCCCCCGACTGATTATCACTGTCGGAGTCACAACAAACATATTTATCAAAAGAGCCGCAAGAAAATATCAAAATTCAGAAAGGGCCCTATTGTAAAAAATTACCATTGGACTTATTTTTTATTTTGATAAATTTAAATACAAATATCTTATTGTATCAATGTTTAATATTATTAATTTAATTAGTTGCTTAATTTAACTTCTTGTTTAATAAATGAGCGGATGCAGTACTAAAAATACCTATTATATAACATTTCAATTTTCAAAACAATTGTCAAATTACAAACAGGAATTTTGTTGTGACTCTTACAGTTATAAAGTAACTATTTAATGGAAATGGAAGCCTAAAAAAATTAATATTGTAACGCAATTATTATAATGCTCAAATCATAAAATATTTACATTATCCATGTTTGCCAATACTGTTACGGGCAAAGTCCGCATGGTGTGCAGTGTCGGCATTGCCCGAGCAATGTCAGCATTGCACAACGCGACTGGGCAAAGTAGTTTATTAGCGGACATTGCCCGGTTTGATGTGGGCAAAGTTAACACTGCCCATCCAGCGATGGCAATGTCAGCAACGATTATCACATTGCGGACTTTGCTCGGTTCCAAGTGGGCAATGTCGACAATGCTAAATCTCCGTGGGCTAAGCTGCGCTAAATGTCCGTCTATTTAGCGCAGCTTAGTCCATGGAGATTTAGCATTGTCGACATTGCCCACGGAGTCCGTAGTAGTCTACGTTCTCAATTTTTGGGACAGATATTTATGTAATAAAATTACTAGGTGCAAATTTAACAGTATTTATTAGAATATAGATAAAAAAAGCGAGGTTCACGTGCATGGGGGGGGGGGCAGGGAGGGCGAAGCCCCCCCCCCCGCTCACGCTTAAAGCGAAATACATTTCCTACCCGGGCACGCCGAAGGCGTGTCCATGGGGGGGGGGGGGGCGCGGGGGGCGAAGCCCCCCCTGCCCACCCATCAACTCAACCCACACCGCCCAGTGCATGGGAGAGGGGGCGAGGGGGCGAAGCCCCCCCCCCCGCCCACACTCCTAGGTTTACTCATACAATGGGGGGGTGCAGGTGGGGCGAAGCCCCCCCCCCGCCCACGCATGTACTTTGATATGTTATATAAGATATGTTCATTATTGAAAGCTAATTGTAAGTGATATGCATTATAAGTATATATACGTTTCAAATTCGCGCACTTTTGCATACGCGTGCGGCCACTGAGCATGCGCATATGGCCACAGGGCATGTTCGTAGTCGCTACATCTCGTCGATTCGCGCGGCAACAGTCAGAGTGAGCGGACGTATCTCCGAGCGCTTCGTGCATTGTGTCTCGTGTTTCTTCTTTAACATCTTTAGTGCTTCCTCATATATTATTACTACCTAACCGCGTGATTCACTCTGATTCTTAATTGATTAGTGAATCCTCAGTTCGAGCCTCGTAGCCGCGTCTAACGCGACGATTTCACTCGTTTTCGACACGCGTCGACCCTTCATTTTCTTTTGTTGACCGGCTATACATCTCACTCATTCCTGAAGATAACGATCTACAATGCAGGAGGCTTCGGCCTCTTGCGCAGACACCAAGGGGGAATCGCTCGGATTCCCCCCCTATCCTAACCCTAATCAATCCCCGATCAATCAAACTACCTTCCCTTTAGAACAATTCGAAAATTTTCTCTCCCAACATTCAAACGAGGACACCACAACGCATGCCACCATCCCTCACTCTCATATATCCACATCCGATATCGTCGGAATCGGCGAAAAATATAAGAACAGCATAATCAATAACCCATGCAACGATCCCCTGCCGATGGATGAGGACTCTATCCTTCCACTGGCAGCGGTTGTCACAAAGCCTACGATTACGCCTTCCTCATCTATAGCATCAGGAAAGGATCGCAAAAGACCGCTATCTACCATAACAGGTAACACCCCCAAAATGTCAAAAAAAGGAACGGAAAATAATGAGGTATCGGATGATACACGTGCCGTACCGCCCGGTGAGTTCAAATATTCTCAGTTAGATAAAGCGCCATTCGCGGTCTTCGTACAATCCTCCAAAGAAGATGGCGACCCTACCCTACATCCTCTCATTGTCAGCAAGCTAATCTCACAATTTGCATACAAGGATGTCATAGAGGTCCGCAAATCCGACCGCGGCAGGGTAGTAGTAGATTTTCGCAATCGTGAGGCAGCAAATAACCTAGTTAACAACCCAAAACTTACCGCTGCTAACCTCAAAGCGTACATTCCCTCATTCAAAGTGCAGCGCGTCGGCATAATCAAAGACGTGCCTAAAGAGTTTGCCATAGAATCTCTCATGAATTTTGTTGAATCTCCGGTCAAAATCTTGAACATTGACAGATTGAATCGCAGAGTTAAAGTTGGTGAGGAATTTCAATTTCTTCCCTCCCGATCTCTCAGAATTAAATTCGCAGGGCAAACCTTGCCGAGCTCAGTCAGTCTTTTCAAGGTTAAGTACAAAGTCTACCCATTCGTTCCCAAAATACGCATCTGCTACTCTTGTTTCAGACCAGGTCATATTAGCAGTCAATGCAAAGGGCACTCGCGCTGTCTGCATTGCGGAAAGGACAAACACGCCAATGACAACGAAGAATGCACAAGCAGAGGAAAGCCCCCAAAATGTATCAACTGCAGCGGTGAACATCTAGCCACTTCACCCAACTGTCCTCTAATTATTCAGCATAAGCAAGTAAATGCTCTCGCCGCAGCGGAAAATCTATCATACATAGAAGCAAGAAGAAAAGTCAAAAGCAACCAGTCGATCACTGATCCGAGGCTCGACTTCGTTAACTTCCCCAATCTCCGATCCCCCCTCTCCCCTGGCTCCCACAACGGATTATCCGAGGTCAATGCCAACTCAACCCCCTTCCAAAACAGATTCAATCTCCTCACTAAGGACATTTCAGCGTTTCCTTCTCAAGATCTCCCAATCAGATCCTCTTCTTTTGCAAATGTGGCGGCCAAGCCCGCACGCTCTTTTTCTTTCTCATCACCGCCTTCAAGTAGCTCACTTCCTTCCTCACAATACACACCTGAAGGGCGCAAGCCCAGGCCCAACACCTCTTCTTACAATTCCCAGCTCTCTTCTCAGCACTACAACATACTAATCTCCCCCAACGGTCGAACGCCAGCCAGCGACCCCCCCCAACCCCTCCACCCTCTCCTCCCTTTCTTCCCCCCCGTCTATTATAAACCTCACGCGCGGAATCGAAGAAGATAGGGCTACGCCCATGCCTCAGCCTCCTATGAACTTCTCTCTCAACCTTGCGCACGCCTTATCCCCGCTAATCCAAGAAATCGAAGCTTACTTTATAAACCACCTAACTAATATTTTTCAATCTTCCAGCTTGACGGGCACTACCACCCAAAATGCGTATTTGCATCTCCCTTCACAAAACAGGAGTGATAGTCCATACATTCACTCCACCGAGGCATGATTCTTCGACTGCAATCAAAGTCCTGCAATGGAATTGCAGAGGCATGCAAAACAAGCTGCCAGAATTGCAATATCTGGCCGACAAATATGATATCTTCTGTTTACAAGAAACACTTTTAATTGAGGTGAGTAGAGTCAATGTTAACGGTTTCTCCTTTATAAGAATGGACATCAAAAATCCGGGAATGAGCGGTATATGTTTTCTGGTTAAAAATAACATCAGAATTTCTCAGATACAACTCCCTTTTATCCCACACCATTCCATGGAAGTCGCGGCTATTATTACTCTCTTTCAGAACGAAGAAATGCTCATACTTAATATCTACAGGCATCCTAACAAAGACACCCCGAAAGCTGCGCTAGATAACATATTTAATCTTGCGTCCAGCTATAAATATGCACTCATTGTCGGTGACCTTAATGCACATCATCGTCTCTGGGGAAGCAACCGGAACGATGGCATGGGAATCCGCTTGGCCTCATGTATTGAATCTTATAACTATTGGATATTGAATGACTCATCTAATACACGCTACAATCCAAATAATAATAATAGCTCTATTATCGACCTAGCATTGGCGTCTCCGGATCTTGCTTGTGTGTCTGGCTCGACTACGCTTGACGACACACTGGCCAGCGACCACTACCCCATAGAGACAATCATCAATGGCCAATCCTCCAAAGTTATGCGCTATGCTTACAAACTTAAACTCAGCGACATACAACTTCGCGAACTCAACACCAGACTGGAAAAGATTTGTCGTGAATCCCCTCCGACATCCACAGGAGATGAACTTGTCGACTACGATCAGCTAATCAAGTGTATAAAAGAAACCGCCATAAATATTTTAAGCGAGAATGGCAAGAAAGGCAAAACAGGCCCCCAAAAAATTACTCTCAAAAAATCCTCCGCACCGTGGTGGAATGAAAAACGCACCAGCGCTGTAAACAACCGCAAAGAAGCGTTAGATATATTCAAGCGAGATCCATCAAGAGATAACTATCTGATCCTCAATCAACAAAACAGAGAATGTAAGCGGATACTTTTCAAACAAAAAAGGCTGGGATGGCGCACGTTCTGCACGAGTTTTAATTCTAAGACCCCCACTGCCAAAATGTGGCGCCTAATTAAAGCATTTAAAAAGAAGGACAATAACCATCCCGCGGATTACAAAATACTTGAGTCATCACAACAAGCTGCTATCGACAAGCTGTGCCCACCCTCTTGTTCTCCGTCTCCAATCGCTTCGCTGCTTTCCATGCAGTACGAGGACACTAACACTTCCAACGTCCAATTATGGATGGACAGGGCATTTTCAATGGAAGAGCTCAAGATAGCATTGGCCTCAGCCAAAACATCCTCTGCCCCGGGTTTGGATCAGATAGGTTACGCAATCATCAAGGCCCTCCCTGACAGTCTCTTGTCGCATCTGCTGGACATCTATAACAAAATTTACGCTAGAGGCACCTTCCCGAGCAGCTGGACGGAATCACTTGTGGCCCTGATACCCAAACCAAACTCAAATGGTGTCCGTCCCATTTCGCTCCTGTCCTGTTTTCTAAAAACGTTAGAAAAATGCATTTACAACAGGTTGAGATGGCATTTCGAGGCCAACGATATTCTCTCGGACACCCAATTCGGTTTTCGCAATTTCAGATCCTGCAATGATAACCTGGTCATTCTTACCAACGTTATCAAGCTCGGCTTCATCAACGGCGAATTTACAGTCTGCGTCTTCTTGGATATAGCGGGAGCCTTCGATAATGTGGATCCTCAAATTCTTTTGGATGACCTTCAAAAAGCAGGAGTACCGGCGCAAATGCGTCACTTCATAGCCAATCTCCTACACCATAGGAAGATATATTTTACCCGCAATGGCAACATACAGGGCCCATACGACTCTTACAAAGGAGCGCCACAAGGGTCCATCCTTAGCCCCCCGCTCTATAATCTCTATGCCAAAGACACAAAGCGACAATTACTACCAGGAGTATATTCTTTAGAATATGCGGATGACACCGTTGTATACACGACCCATAAATCCATCAAAGAAGCCTTCCGTCTAATAGAGAATTCACTGAAACCAGTTCCTTCGCTCTAGAGGCTTAGAGCTAGCCCCGAACAAATCGCGCTGTATCGTCTTCACCCGCAAGAAAACCTACACGCTACCGAAGCCAAATATACAAATTAACGGCGAACCAATCCCAATGGTCTCTGAGCACAGATTCCTCGGCATCGTCATCGATCACAGATTCAGTGGCAGACCTCAGCTGGAATACCTCATAAACAAGGGTAGAAGAATCTCTAGCATTATTAAGATCCTGGCGGGAACTAAATGGGGCTCACATCCATATCAGCTACTAACTATTTATAGAGCGGTCTTCAGAGGAGCAATTGAATACGGAGCTACCGTTTTCCAATTCAAGGGCAACAAGCAACTCTTCCTAACTCTTCAACGTCTCCAATGGAAGCTGATCCGTAACGCCATGGGATATCGCACCTCCACTCCCATTAATGTAATGTTGGATGAAGCGAAGGAACCTCCCCTTAGCCAACGATTTTCTTACCTCATCCATAATTATCTTGTTAAGTGTTTCTCCTGCAGATTTAACCCAGTCATCGAAAGCCTCGAAAATGTCCAACTCAACACAATAGGAGATTCTAAACGTTTGAAAGCTCGCCGCCTCATCCCGATTTTTGGTTCATTCATAGCGGTTAAAAACATTCGAGGTGTCATGCATCGGTCAGTGGCGCTACCGTTCTTTTCATTCCCTTTCTTCTCGCTTACCACCCAGCCCGAGTTATTACACTTCTTCCTGCCTAACCAACATTCCGCATCTGCGGAAGAAGCGAACCAGCATTTCATTAATCATTTTAGTACAATCATGACTGACTCGATTTCTTTCTACACAGATGGTTCCAAACTCGACTCGGGCGCGGTGGGTGCAAGCGTGTACTCACCCGACTTACCTATCGAAATAGGATGCAAATTACCCCCTGATGTCACCACCTTTTCGGCGGAAGCCTGGGCGATCTACGAAGCCCTATTCATTATTCACCAGTTACAGATTCCCTCCGCAATAATCTTCTCCGATTGCAAAAGTGTGTTACAGGCAATTACCTCACATAATATCACTCACAATAATTACATTATCTCTCTCATCCGTAACATGTTTTACCGAGCAATCACCGTAGGTGCAAATATTAGAATAGTATGGATCCCTTCACATAAGGGAATTATCGGTAACGAGCGTGCGGACTCCCTGGCCAAGAAAGCTGCCGTCAGCGGCAGGAAATCCAACTGTAGCGTTCCTTATTCCGATCTATATCACAGATCCAAATCCATTCTGAAAAACAGATATAAATTATACTTAGAAAACGCAGCCTTCACTAAAGGAAGCTTTTATTACAATCGCTATCACTCTGATAGTAGCAGGCCTTGGTTCTTCCGCCTACCTCTAAATAGAGCACAGATCGTTACCATCAACCGTCTCCGTAGTAACCATTACAATCTAAATTTAAGCCTTTTTCGCAAGAATATCATCGATTCTCCCAGTTGCCCGTGCGGCGACCCTCGCCAAGATGCTAATCATGCTATCTTTAGATGCAGCCTAACTAGAAGCAAAACGCCTCCACTTTACAATTATTTACGTGAAAAATTTCCACTTCATCCCATGGACATTTTCCCTTTACTTAAAAATCCGCCATCCAAATTATGCCGCTTGATCCTCGCTTACTTTGACTCTTGCAAGCTATACATCTGAATTTTCCCGCCACTGTTCATCACATATATATGCAATCATGGCTGGCGCCCCCTGCCATGCACACTACCAGCAGAATCGAATAATGGCCGTTGCTGACCGGAAAGGAAACAGCTGCGCCAATAACTAGAAGAAGAAGAAGAAGAAGAAGCTACATCTCGTCGGTATGACAGGAATCATAACCTGATTCTTGTCAACTTTTACGTTTAATATCTCGCTTCGCGGGGCAGAGCGACACTTTTTTCTGCCAGATTCTTTCGTTTCATGCAAAAACGCGTCGATTAAGTCTAAGTTCAACGAAATCGGTGAGGAGGCCACTATTCTTCAGATTTACAATAAATACTGTTAAATTTGCACCTAATAATTTTATTACATAAATATCTGTCCCAAAAATTGAGAAACCTAGACTACTATGGACTCCGTGGGCAATGTCGACAATGCTAAATCTCCATGGACTAAGCTGCGCTAAATAGACGGACATTTAAGGTAAACGTACTAGTGTGGCCGCACACGTCTCAGTCGCCGCACACGACTTTAATGTTTTCAATTTATTAAGCATTTCGTGAAGAATATTGCAAATCTAAAAATTGTGTAGGGATCTACCCCACACAGCACACTTTATCTGAGGGACGTCCTACAGATAAAGTGAAATATCTCAATAACCGTAGGACATCCAGTGGACCATCGATATCCGGTGGATATCCAGCAGATGCACAAGTGTCCCTCAGAATATCCTGTGCTGTGTGGGACAATACGTTATTGTAATAACAAACAAATTTGAAGTATGATTCTGCACGGATTACCATTTATTTTAAATTGTTTATTCGGTCTCGCACGTCACGGCGGTAATTTCAACGCATTCCTTATCGAATATGCTAAGGATTGCTGAAAGCTTCTTAAGGTTTATAGTTCCATCTTTTCGTATTTTGGAGGTAAATTATAGCTCATTTTATTCAGGAGAATGTATTCTTACCTATGCGGCGGTCTAATTGCTTATAAAACAAAATTTAATAGTAAAATCTTCCTGTTCCGTTATTAGGACAAGCAAATCATATGCTGTACCCCTATCGAGACGCTGTTCGGATACTGGTACAACCCTGCGAAGTTCGCTAGTCCCAGTAACCGCACATCGCGTAACACGCTGTCTCTCGATCGATCGATGCAAAGTTTTTACTACGGAATTAATTCTTTGTTTCGATTTAAAAAAAAAAACAAAATATCGTGTGGAAAACCGATTGATAAGTAAGTACTCATTGTTGATAATATATCTGCAATAAATCTAATGTGCATGCTGAATCTGTGCAACCAGTATCAGGAAAATTGTTTGCTGTTTACATGGAGAGGTTATGTTACGGCTGAGATCCATCGGTGCTCACTCTTCTAGAGTTTAAATATCGTATTGTGCGGACACTGGGTCTTTCCGTGTTCGGCACTGGGATATACCGAGTAATAAAGGTTATGCGGACACTGGGTCTTTCCGTGTCCGGCACTGGGACATACAGAGTAAAGGCTGTGCGGATACTGGTACATTTGAGCTTTTTATCATTTTCGCGGCATAAATAATAAATGACTGAATATTAAAATAAACATTGCATGTGTTTTAGAAACTAGAAACCCTAAGCTTCAAGATGGTTCAAGTCATTTGTACCAAGCATGCGTCTAAATGGGTTAAAGTATCACAATCTGAATTGTGGCTTAAGTGTGCGGCCATTGGTACGTTTACCTTAGCGCAGCTTAGCCCACGGAGATTTAGCATTGTCGACATTGCCCACTTGGAACCGAGCAAAGTCCGCAATGTGATAATCGTTGCTGACATTGCCATCGCTGGATGGGCAGTGTTAACTTTGTCCACATCAAACCGGGCAATGTCCGCTAATAAACTACTTTGCCCAGTCGCGTTGTGCAATGCTGACATTGCCCGGGCAATGCCGACACTGCACACCATGTGGACTTTGCCCGTAACACATACATTACTGTTGCGTGCATACCGCCCGGTATGCTTTTCGGGCTCCGAGCTGAAGCGAGCAACGGAAAGTCTCTCCGTTAAGATGCGAAGCGCCTGTCCTTAGTAACGAGCCTGTTATTAATTTATTGATTTAATGAAACAGCTGATAGATTTTGTCTGGAGCTGCTGGACCAATCGGACGTGTGTCCACGCTCCTCTGTATCGCGACGTTTGCAATAAAGATATAGATTGTTCTTTTATAACCGCAGTGTTTCCTTATTTCCGCGAGCGTCGGGAGTGCGAGCGCGTGAGTGTCTGTGAGTGATCGAGTGACGCGGCGAGCGCAACAATACAATAACGAATACAGGCAATATTTGTGCCTGTACCTAATCATCCAAGATTAATACTACTTTAATGTGGTCACAGATACGGTACATACTGTTGTAACGGTCATGGTCTTTAGCAAAAGGAAAGTCAAAATATGACCTGTCCGCATTGCTATGCTGATATAAGTATATGCTGGTAGTACCGGAAGCGAACACGAAAACACATCTAATTGCGATACTCCTCTATTTACGCGGGTAAGATTTTGAAATATAGAGTAAAAACGAACTTTACCGGAAAAAGGTATGAATAAATCTGATGTCCTTTCGCAGATGCTGTTGTTGCGCACCGTGTCCTTACTGCATAGATCTTTGTCGAGTCCGCAGGCATTACCAGCGTGCAGTAATTTTCTTAGAGAATCCAAAAATTAATCAATTCCACTTACGATAGAAATATGCGAAGATATTGCAGAATTATATTATTATCAGTTATTCGATTCATGAAGAAAACATTGTTTTTATTTACACATATTTTGAATAAACCGTTGTTAAATTATCCACACGTAAATTAGTCTAAAATATTTCGTTGTTGCTCACAATTTTATGAAGTTTGATTTTATGAAGATATAATTGACACACACGCGCGCGCACGCACGCACACGCACATAAAGTGGAAAAGAGAGATTTGTTAACTCATTTATTTTTATAAATAACGGTGAAGAAAAGAGATTATATAGAAGTTGCATACGCTTTATAAGTGTTTTTTATACTGTTCGCGGCATTTTGTATCAATCTTGTAAAAGGAATATTATAGGAATATTATAGAAAGAATTAGTAATTCTTTTAGACATACGTGTTTAAAAAATATTTTATAAGCGTATGCACGTTTTTAGACATGCATGCTGTCTGGAATACTATACTATTAATTATACATACGTATATGGTATACATATTGTAATATGAATTATATCATAACACCAATAAAATTGATTAGAAGACTGTACGAGTACGGATGTCGTTCGTCGATGTGTGGAATACATTTGTAACCCCGGCGCTTGTCCGTGTAAAGACACGTACTGTAACGTCTTCCGCCAATTAATTGCGCTCGAGTGATGATGTTTTGAATTTTTATCGATTGAACTGTCAAGGCAACAGTCACATCGACGACATCCGTACTCGTACAATCATGTTGCGAAGTTAGAGCGTTTTTCTCGTCTGCATTTTTGGATCCTACGACCCAAATCGACCTGGGTCTGATCCTCGACCTTTCGGATTTGGTCCGCAATTTTTTATGTTATTGTTCCAATTCTAAAATTCAAATTTTTTTATAAATTTGATTTACTTATAATTTTTTAAGACAAACATATCGTTGGCCACAATTTAAAAATCTGAAAAAATTCTCAAAAATCCTATGTCAATCATCAATATAAAAAATTTTAAACCTTTACCCAAAGTAAGCTGACGTTTGCTTCTATTTTTTTCGAGCTTTTTCGAGCTTTTAAAAAAAAACATTGAAAAAAATTAGAAGCAGGAGTCAGTTCACTGTAAGGCTGTTGCTTGAACTTTTTTATATATAATACAGAATGAAACATTACTGAAAATACTTACTGGACGCTGATCGTCATCCATGGTTCTCGGAAAGCTTCCTGTCACTTCGCGTCAGTGCTGATTCGAGATAATATTCTTCCCAAGTTATTACTTAAGGACCACTTGCTTGACCACTTATTGCTTGATGTATAACACACACAACGCACTATCGCTATCAACGTGAAGAAATAAGAAATATGAAACTGATATGAAATATGAACGCCATGGACGATCGCGTGAACAAGCGCACACGTTCGTATACACGTATATATGCGCTTTACACAACGAAACGCCGATAGGAACGCCACTACAACAAAATTCCCGCGGAAATAATGAACGTATACATATGATTGCATCTGCGATTATTCTTCAGCAATCAGGAAGCGGCCAGTGATTGCCGTTTGGCCATTTCTACATAACTCCTTAATAAAAATCGGCTTTAATATATTTCGATATGGGTCATCGATTCGATGTCGATCGATATCGAATCGATGACTGTCTGCATATTCTCATATTAGTAACAATCTCTTAATTTTAGACAATATTTTTAGGGTTTTGAACACAGATAACTTAGAAAGAAGCAACTCTTGATGTCAAAACAATTTGATCGAAATGGGCTGATTTTCGATGTCAATTTTGATGTCGATGAGTTTCCGGTGAATCGACATTGAATTGACGTCGATTCGACCCATTGTATAATCTCACGTTAACGACTAGAAATTATTACAATCTATTGGATAATGAACGAAATATTAACAAAGTCGCATTTTCGACCTACTGACATCTTCCCTCCACTTACCCTGTATCTAAATAAGTATTTAATATATAAGTATTTTTTCAGGTTTTTGGTTGAACGAGCAAAAGAGAAGTTCGAAGTAATATCACAATATCTTAATATTTCCTCGATTGTGTTTTCGTTCCCGAATCAGCGACATCGTGGCGATTCCGTGACGTTTAACCGGTTATTTGCCCATCCACGCAATCGCATTCTCCCATCCACGCTTATCCCGCCACGGATCGAGCAGAGAATCCGATATATGTATAGGACCGGCTTACAGCCTACGTATACCGCATTCGCCGCTGATAACTCCTACCAGTACGATTTTAGTGCGCGCCGCGAGTACGAGCGTTCACCAACAAACGCTGTCAAACGAGTGTTCGCTGACGCAACAGGTACTCTTACTTATTAATAGATCGGCGCCAGACCGACGAATCGCACGAATTCGCAAGCGATCCATTAGTACGCTTCTTGCAACGGAAAGAAAAGTTTTTGGCAGAATTTGTCGCAAAGGAAGAGCTCGTGTTTGAAAGAAAGACGAACCAAGACCTTGATTTTGGAACGAAGTTATTGTAAGTCTCGAAATTAACACGTTTACTACTGCTGGAAAACGATTGGTACAGCTACAGACTTTATTTTTAATATACATAGGTATATATGCAAAGTAATCAAAGTATGCCGCACATTTTCAATTACCCACACATATATCAAACAAACAACTGAATATGTTACATAACGTTACACATATATGACGATATAAAGTTGTGTTGCATATATGTATATGATTCTTTTCTGAGAATCGCGATGCGCGTCACACATATGTGACACACAATAGCGGATGTGTTAAGATTCGCCACTGTGATTAACAGTAAAACCACTATAATTAGAATTATTAATATTTAAAAAATATTTCACATGCGATGCATATTATTTACTTTCTAATTGCTTTTATTGTGATAAATGAATAAGTGTTTTTTTAACGAAGATTTGTATGTGTACGCAGTGTTGTTTTGAGGCACATCACATGCCGAATGTTTCTCTCAAGTGAAGGTCTTAATTGATGCATATAGCATTCCGCTATAACTGTTTAACCCGGTGGAAGAAGGTCATCACTTATAAATCACCCGATATTCATCCAGATACAGAGAAATAGCTTCTCTGTATCTAATTATTGTGTATGTTGCGTTTTAATGTTAAGGTCATAGTATCCAACCACGATTTTTTGCGTTCAGAGTTATCGTATTAAGCGGGGAGCACACACTTCTGCACAACGCATAATGCGTAAGCATAAGAAAATTAATTGGTCCATACACATGTGCATAAGGAAATAGACCAATCAATTTTCTTATGCTTACGCATTATGCGTTGTGCAGAAGTGTGTGCTCCCCGCTTTAAACCCATTTTTTGTCGCCTATCATGATTTGCCACAAGAAATTTTTTTTTCGTTGCCTTGACAACAGTGCGTGACGTCAAAATGTCGTGCACAATGTTTGCTCTGTCAACTAATCGATACCATCGTTACCACACCCACTTTCCTTCCTTTCGGATCTTCTCCATTGCATGCATTCATTTAGAAACGGCGGCTTGAGTCACTCCAAGGCTTCGTTTTGACGCTTTTAACGCTGAAAGCATCTATCTTCGTTTGATATTTGATGTCGCTATTTTATTATTTAAATAATAAACTGTTTAAATAATAAACTATTTAAATACACATTCCATTTAAAATTTAAATGATTACGAAATGACGGAAATTGTTTGGTTTCTGCATGTCGATAGTCTCCGCCGGGGGAACACGAGTTTAATTAATTAGAATGCAGTTGACAGCAATCTACCCCAATCGAATAAATTTTTATTCGGTTACAAATAACAAATGATTTTTATATTCGTCTTTGCTTCCTTATAGAGAAAACTTTGTTTTCATAAACCTCGTATACCTTTAATCACATATAAAGCTAGATCTAATCAACCAAATTTTAAAGAATTATATATGAGATAGGAGTAGAAAAGACCAAAGAAAAAATTGTTTTTTTTTTTAGTTTTCGATGCCAATGTGTTCAGAATGTTCTAAAACGTCGAAAAATCGCATTAAGGACGTTCTCCGGCTCCAGTCGTGCTCAACTTGTATTCATGCTTAAAAAGAAAATTTATTTTACTGAAGTTAATTGTTTATATACAAAATATTACATATAATAACATCTAAAAAATAAGAAGTTAACTTCACGTGAGAACTCATGCAGCGTTGCCAAGTAACTGACGCCTCTCCTCTTCTATCAATCTGAACCGAGCGAAAAATTCATCAAATCGCTTTACACAAGTATTTCTCGAAAACGAGTATCGCAAGGGTATTGACACTTAATTGCATATTATTTCTATTTTTATGGAGCATCATACACTAATTTTTCAAAAACATTTAGGGAAAACTTTTTTCACAATTCATTATAATGTCTCTTTTACAATAGCTCGGAATAGGAATTACATGTTAAAAGTTGAAACTTTGAAACTCAGTATCTCGATTTTTAATACCGCAAGAGGTATTGAAATTTATACCATCGCATATATATATATATATATATATATATATATATATATATATATATAAAGTACACCTAAATTAACGTATATTCACAGTTTCAAGAAAATCTAGAGAAAACCGATTTTCCGGAGAACGACCTTAAAATAAAATGTCCGTGTGTGTGTGTGTGTGTGTGTGCGTGTGCGCGCGCGCGGATTTGTCTACAACTCAAGAACTAATCAACTAAATCTTCTAAAGTGTTATATATGAAATAGAGGTAGAAAAAACTGAGAAATATAATAGAATTCAAAAAATTGCTAATAATAAAGGGATTACCGATTTCTGTCTAAAAAAATCTACGTAATTGCTCTAATTTCCACAAATTTTGAGATATCGAGCTGAAATTTTTTTTATGTACAGAGTATCATTTAAGGAAGGTTGTTATTAAATTTGGCGAGAATCGGTGAAAGAGTTACCGATTTCTGCTCAAAAAGTGCATAAGTTATACATGTAATTTTATATAGAGTATCATTAAAGGAAAGTTGGTATTGAATTTGGCGATGAGATCGGTAAAAGGGTTCTTTTTTTATAAAATTTTGAATTTTTGAGAAATGTCCGTGGTTGCTCTAACTTTCACCAATTTTGAGATATCAGGCTATTTATAATTCTATTATATTCTTCAGTCTTTTCTACCTCTATATTTCATATATAATTGTTTAAGATTTGGTTGATTCGTCCCAGCTTTATACGTGATCACGTACAGGTCCATGTGCGAAGTCCATATATGGACTATGTAGCCTGAACTCCCAAAGTTAATATCGACATTGCGTCGATTGTAAAATCCCACTTGTGCTACTATAAGCTGACCCTCTATCAATTTATAAAAAGGTTAAATTTGAAACTAAAAAAAGTGTGCAAATTAGAAACTTGCACATTGCTTCTTCATCATTACAGATCGCTACCATTGCTCCTATTTTATTTCGCTCATAAAGCTTCCTTTATGAGAAAGCTAAACTAATAAATACTAATAATTACCCATCAAATAAAATACAAGCTTCCTCATAAGAGGAGCTTTGTGAGCGAAATAAAATAGGAGCAATAATAGCGATCTGTAATGATGAGGAAGCAATGTGCAAGTCTTTTTATTCGTTGCTAGAATTATTCATTATTAAAATTATTTGTTATTCACAATAAAATGTTTATTTATTATTTTCTATTCAAAAATGAAATAAAATATATAAAATTTTTGTTAACAAACGATAATACTTTGTGAACGTAAAGTTATAATTTATTAATTACTATTTTTAATATTAAATCAAAACAAAGAAATTAAATAAATTCACAATCAATGAAATAAAAATAAAAATGTATTTTAATAAAAACTTGTGTTATTAATTTTAACTAATAAAATAAAAAACAACAAAAACTAATTCTATTTATAAATAGAAAAAGTAAAATATAACAAAAAAGTATACAATCAACTTTAGTTTCTCAAAATTGTAGATTTCAGAATGTTTTTTTTAGTTGGTTTATAAAAAATCACTCAAAAGTAATTCTTAATTACCAAAATTTATTTTATATTTAATACATTTTTATTTAAAAAATAATAAATACTTTATGATCCCACAATAAAGAAAGTTTTTTAAAATTCAATACATTGATTCCTTCTTCGGCTCCGGTAGAGAGATTATTTTCATTTGCAACGATGATTATACACCCAAATCTCATCGACTATCATACAGTATGTTTGAAAAACGTGTGCTTCTGAAAACTTTTTTAAATAAAAATGTATTAAATAACAAATAAATTTTGATAAAAATAATTACTTTCGAGTGATTTTTTATAAACCAATTGATACATTTTTATTTAAAAAATAATAAATGCTTTATGATCCCACAATAAAGAAAGTTTTTTAAAATTCAATACATTGATTCCTTCTTCGGCTCCGGTAGAGAGATTATTTTCATTTGCAACGATGATTATACACCCAAATCTCATCGACTATCATACGTACAGTATGTTTGAAAAACGTGTGCTTCTGAAAACTTTTTTAAATAAAAATGTATTAAATAACAAATAAATTTTGATAAAAATAATTACTTTCGAGTGATTTTTTATAAACCAACTAAAAAAAAACATTCTAAAATCTATACTTTTGGGAAACTAAAGTTAATTATATACTTTTTTCATTATATTTCTCTTTTTCTATTTATAAATGAGATTGGTTTTTTATTTGATTAATTAAAACACTGCAGATTTTTATTAAAATAAATTTTTATTTTTATTTGATTGATTGTAAATTTATTTAATTTGTGATAGGAGATTCTGAGCTCAACGTCTCGCAGTTTAAACTTTCGGGATCCGCGAATAACGCAATATTCGATTAACATTAAAATTAAAACTTAGCGCTAGGTCCAATAGTATTATTCTATACAGCCGAATTACCAAACAAACCTCGACGGCTGTGCCGGTAACGACATATCGTCCGACGGCCAATGAGCATCGGCCTTGCGCCTGTAGCGACTTTCCCCTGCTCTCCCGGATTACAGGAGGTTGCCGGCGAAAACGGAACCGATCACTCTCCGTCTGAGCATCGTGCGGATAAGTCGAATAACATAGGATAAGTCGAATAACATAATAACCTTGTATTGTATAACTAGTGTCGTCGAAACGTTGTCAAGATTCGTTTGTTAAGAAGCGATTACACGGAGAGTCGATCTCCGAGAGCTGTGACTGCCTATTAAATAATAAAGGATTTACTGATTCCTGTCGATACGTGAGTAGTAATTTGCAGTTCCGTCAATTACTTTCTGCCTCTTGGAATTTCCTGTTTCCTGGGTCACCCAATCGAACCATCTTGTCATAAAATTCAGATCTATTTTGTTAATTTCGGGAAAATTAACTGGCGCTCAACAAATTAATTCGGCTATATTTTGAGCCCCGGCAGCTTTGACCTAAGCCGGTGGGTGAAAGGCTTGTTGTAAAAAAATTCTGTCTCAAATTTATTTGTTTTAATTCATTAAATATTAAAAAAATACTAGATAATAAATTATATTACAACTTTACGTTTACGAGTAAGGACTTTAATTTTCACTTGTGCATCATATTTTGTCATCGATTTTTTTTTTATTCATTAGTTTCTTCGAGTAAAAATGATGAATTACGAATAAATTATTCGTGATTCATCTTATTCAAATAACGAATAATTAAATTATTCGTTAATCACAGATAACAAATAAATTTTATTTTATTCGTTATTTTTTATTCGTTATTCAGAATAAATTTTGCCCAACACTGTGCTTGAATCGGTCGGCAAACTGCTAGCATACTTGTTAACATTTTTGCTTATTGGATTATTCTCTCCAAATCCCGCTTACCTCTTCATGCACCTTGTTTTATTTAAAATAGATAAGAAATCGACAGACATATTGAAATTGTTACAAAAGGTATCATTTAATTGTGCTTTTTGTTTCTTGAAATTTATCTGTCACCGTGACAATCTGTTTTTCTATATAAGTCTATTTTTATCCGATAACATGATAACTACGTCCGGCTACGTTCAGCTGTGAAAGTTTGCTACACTCACGAATTTATTATTTGATTTATTATCTTATTGTTATTTCTTTAATTCCATTGTTTAACAATATTACAATTTTATTGTACTGCAATAAAATGTTTTAGTGATATGATGAAAATGTAAGGTTGCAAAAATAACAGATATTATATAGTGGCAATTGCGACGACTTACAAAATATAAGCACGTAGAGTAGATAATATTAGATTTTACATACAAAGACAAGGGATGGAGAATATGCAAGCGGGTGATTATACGTTACATCAAATTATAATTTATCTTAATTGTATTTCTTTGCAATTATAGATAATATCGAAAGAGTAGACAATTGCAATGGAAGAAAAAATGGAGCAACCACCAAGTTACACGTTATCATCACCATACCCTAATTTGCATCCACCACCGACAATGCCGCTAGCACCACGTAAGTGTAAAATTATAAAAATAGAATCTTAAACAATAATCATCACAGGTGCCGACTTTGTGGAGGTAGAGGACTTCTTTTCCCCTAATAATGTTATTGTGGGGTCGGCGCCCTCGCAATAATTTTGAAATGACGAGTTTTTATAATGTACGTAGTTTATTTGCTACAGCAGGAACAATATCTTGTGGATTTACTGTCAGAGTTAGTCAAAATAAAATTAATTTTAACGATTCCTGTAACTACCCAGATAGCACGCATGTCTAAAAGATGTCGTAAAGATGTCTTTTAGACACGTGTGTCTAAAAGATGTCTAAAAGATGTCTTTACGACGTCTTTTAGACATACTGTCTGGGTATACGTGTACTACCGTAATGGTAATTTTCTTCTTTATGGTGCGTGTCCACCTGCGAGTAAAAACTCTCGATAGTAGCTCTCGAGAGTGATTCTCGCACATGGACATACTCCTGAGAGTACCTAAAGGTACTCTCCATTTACGAAAATCACTCTCGAGAGCTACTCTCGAGAGTTTTTACTTGCAGGTGGACACGTACCATTAAGGAGATTACTAAAGCTAAGACTCCATAGACGCGTTGAGCTGCGGCAACGCCGTGCGGCAGAGTGCGTTGATCAATCAGAAGGCTGCCGCAAGTCGCCTGTGTTAACCTGCGGCAAAATCAACCAATTTTGCCATTATATTTTGCCAACGCGTCTATGGAGTCTTAGCTTAAAACTTATTTACGATTTTTACAAAGTACCACGACACAAAATCGGTTACATGTACATATGGAAGAGGCGATGCAGTTAGATTTAAATGCTATATTGCTAACGAGTTTATTAATCGAAACGAAAGCCGTTGTGCAAACTTTTTACGATTATAATAAGTGTAAGTTTTCTTTCCGATTTTGTATGTATACATTAGGTGCTTTCCATTTACATCAAAACTCAGATAAATCTCACTTGTGACGTCGTTCTATCCTTTTTGGTAACTAATGAATAATAAAGACAGAATGACGTCGCAAGTGAGAATTATCTGAGTTTCGATGTAAATGGAAAGCAACTATTAAATATTCTGTTTGTATCTACACTCTTTGTTTTACACGTAAGCATATAATCTACATACTTTTCGTATTCTTCTACCTCCCCCTTTCTCCAGATAATGTAAAGGTTACTAAAAAAAAGTTCATTATTTGAAATACTTGCATCCTGCACTCCCCCAATATTTTTCTCAAGTTGGCGCCGCTGATAATCATGTTATAGAAAGCGAGTACATACAATATTTGTGCATACCTATCCTGATGGAAATATTTTACTGAAAATATAATGAAATTTTACTGAAACGTATTTGAAATTCTCTCTCAGTTGATCCCATTTCATTATTATTCCATTAAAATTTTAGTAAAAATTCAGTTTTTAGTTTAATTTAGTAAATTTCATAATCTAATATTTATTAAACAAATTTGTTATTACTTTTCAATAGTATAATTCAACTTTCCTTATATTTTACAGTATTACATTACATTTCATAAGGAAAATTATGATTCATTTTGAAATATATTTAGAATAATTTTTCAATAGCTTTTATTTATTTTTTATCGATTTTATAGTTGTTCGCGCGCGTCTGAGTGGAAAAGGGCGGATAAGTGGGTGAGAGACTATTGACACCGAAATGCGTTGCGGCCGGAAGAGTTGACATAGGCTGCGACACCGGCTGCAGACCGCGATTTTCATGCGTTTCGCGTTGTCACTCTCGTCTTCGCAGGCCATTGCTAGAATCGGCTGGCTGCACAGAGGTCCTGCACGATTGCCGAAGAATCAATGATGACAGATTTATTCTTGACAATTAAACTAATAGCAAATAGCAAACGGCAAATGGCCAGACCAACCAAATCGATGAAAAATGAAATGAAAGTTATTAAAAAATTATACTGAATATATTTCAAAATGAATCACAATTTTCCTTGCAAAATGTAAAGTAATACTGTAAAATATAAGGAAAGTTGAATTATACTATTGAGAAAAGTAATTTTGTTTATAAATATTAGATATCATGAAATTACTAAATTGAACTGAAAACTGAATTTTTACTGAAATTTTAATGGAATAATAACGAAATGGGATCAATTGAGAGAGAATTTTAAATACGTTTCAGTAAAATTTCATTATAATTTCAGTAAAATATTTCCATCAGGGTAGTCATCTATGATTAATACTTCTAAAGTTTAACGCGTTTAATGTAGCCACAGGTACGATACATCCGATTGTAATCAATGTGAGCACAGCCTTTAGCAAGCAAAATCAACATATGACTTGTCCACGTTGCAATGCTGATATAAATACGCGTGTAGAATCGACACCGAACATGAAAACACATCTGCTCGCATTACTTCTATGTTTAGGCGGGTAAGATTTCGAAATATAGAGTAAAAGAGAATTTGACCGGAAAAAGGTATGATTAAATCTGATGTTCTTTCGCAGATGTTGTTGTTGCGCACCGATACCTTACTGCATGGATTCTTGTCTGGTCCACAAGCATTACTGTCCAGCGTGCAGTTTCTTCCTTGGCCAATCCAAAAATTAATCAATTGCACTAATTGCGATAAAAATATAAGAAGATACTGCAGAATTAGGGTATAACTCCGGTATATACGCCGCAGCTAAGGGAAAATTAATTTATCGAAAACTATATTTACTATGTTTAAAGCAAATGAATTATACCAATAAAAACTTCGTACTGTCTACTACTATGAAAAAAATATAAATATAAAATATTCATTCTTTGTATTTAATAAGAAAAACTTTTAAAAACTCTTGCATTTTTGCCATATATCCCAGAGAGGTGGGTTATATGACATTCGTGGGTGAAATATACGCCTTATAAAAAATTACAAATAATGTTTATAAATAAGGCAATAAAATGTCATAATAAGTTATAAAATGTGTGTGAAAAGTTTATTAAGATGTAAGAGTGATAAACAAATTATAAAACTGAAAAAATTTAAAAAGAAAATAGAAGAGCGATAGATGCATTAAAGATTATTGTTATACGATCCAAAAAAAAAAAAAGGAAAAAGAACCCATAGGAGACTTCGAGTTTTACAAAGTGTCTGTACTATATAGCATAAATCCCGCATGCTAACTTGCCGTATATTCTAAACAGGAGGGATATTATTAAGTTAAACAAAAAATACAAGTGCTATGCACTTGTATTTTGCTGTATTCCATCCTTTACTATCCCTCTGCACTTATGTATCATGAAATAACCATTAAACCTTTTACATTCCCTACAGTAATCATTTTACGTAAGTCGTAACACAAGATCGCGCTTCTTACTACGGTGAGAAATCGATTCAACTCACGACAGTTTCGTTAATATTAACAGTAGAGAACTGAAATTACAACACAATACTAATATGGCATAAAGGCATATAACAGAATAATTGCGAGCAAGTACCTTCATTCCTTCTATTTTTTCCTGACATCTGCGGCATAAATACTGGAGTTACCCTATATTACCATATCAATTATATCCCATCCTCAATCCTATTACTCGTGTCCGAGCGTGGTGGCTCTTCTCTTCATATACATGTGTTGTGCACGTGGATTATACACATTGTATGGGACCTACAGTTTAACGCCGATTCCGAACGGTTATAATTTTTTAGAGAAACGTTCTTGGCAAGACATACTCTCGGTGGTTTGCCATTGCCTTCCGAGAGGAGAACGAACGAATATAATTTTGGCTCTGCCGGGAATAGAACCCACTTGGGTTCAATAGACCCAGCGCTGTCTACTAGGCCACGCTCGTCCTCAGTTATATACGGCTCAATTATATGTATATGGCTTATAAGGAAAGCATTGTTTTTATCATCGTATTTCAAATAAACCGTTGTCGAATTATTCACACGTAAATTCACACGTAAGTTTCGTCGTTGCTCACAATTTTACGAATATAATTGACACACACACGCACACAAAGAGGAAGGGAGGAGAACTCTTACTCTGTCATTTTTATAAATAATGGTAGAGAAGAGAAATTATATTTAAGTCAAGTCGAAGTAGAAGGCTCCAATAGCGATCATTAGTGATCACTAAAGTGGAGGGAACGGACTAATTATGATCGAGCCAAGCGCGGTACACGCGGTGCGCAGATTTTTCTTGAAAATGATTAATTTGTTTATTCGTACATTTCGGTCCTATGATTGGACCATCTTCAGCAGTAACTATTACAAAAAGAATTATACGTTGCATGAATTGTTAGATTAATGTGTCGTTTTTATATACATAGGTACATATGATATTTCGGGTATGATGAATTTTGTGTGGTCTCCGATGTTCAGAGCGGGACTTCAGGCGGTGAGCCTCCTTTCGGTACCAGCCGTATAGAGTGTTTATTTCGTGTTGAGAGCATATTGTGTGCCCCAATCCTTGTGGCAATTAATAAAAGATGAGACGGATATGAAGGACGGTATTTTATTTTAGGAACTAAGAAGGCTACTTTTTTCTTACTCCGTCAGCCGTGCTGAGTTCCGGGAACCACGCGGAATAATCGATGTCTGTCGTTAGATTTAAAATTTAGTGTTGTCGGTATTATCACGTGTCATTATTCTAGTAAACATGTATATATACATCGTAATTTGTGTGGGGCTACTTGTCTAACACAGTGAGCGCCAGATTGAAATTTTGGATAGTCTGTCTATTTTATATTGACATATGTATAATGAATACTCTCGGTGTTACTTTGTAGGCTTAAACTGTTGGTCTATCTTTTTATGTGTATCATTTCCGACATAACCATCTCGATAAAGGTATATGCGTTATATATAAGTTACATACGCTTTATAATAAGTATTTATAATAAGTTTCTTGTACTGTTCGCCGTATTTTTTTTTCGATCTGATGTATCTTGCATTGTAAAAGGAAATATTATAGAAAGAATTAGTGAAAAACATTTTAAAAACGTCTTTACGTCTTTAAACATGCGTACTTCCTGGAATACTATACTATTAATTATACTTACGTGTATAGTATATTATAATAATATGAATTATATCATAACATCAATAAAATTAATTAAAAGACTTCAAATTTGAGTTTCTTGTCAAAGCGCGAATTACAGTTTATTACTTTCAAATATATTTCTTAGACATTTGCATTTTAACTATACTGACGCTATTCTAAAGTTTCCACATTTTCTTCACGTAAAAGAATCACGTGAAATTTATTTTTCGAAGACCGAGCGAGAAGATAGGTTGCCTTAGAGACCCTCCAGGGAGAGACTGGCCAAGGGGAGAACTGTTCCTGTCTTTATTTGCATTCAAAATAAGAAAGACGGACGTATTAATATGAAAGTGTAGAGAGAAAGACAAAGTCTCTTACTATTTTCTGTTTGCATGCAAATGCGGCGAATTGGCCAGTCTCTCCCTAGAGGGTCTCTATAAGGTTGTCTAGGTTGGAGGAGGCACTTGGAAAGCCGACTGAAAGATTGCAAGAAAGAATTTTGTGGCAAGAAGGATGAGCTCTTCTTGCAACTGGAGAGGAGTTTGCAGCTGAAAGAAAAGATCGAACGGGTCAAAGCTGAGAGGGACAGCTACATGGAGGTGCAGCATCGCCTGAAACAACAACGGGAATAGGCTTTTCGTCGTTTGCGGATGCAGCTCGACCAAAACGAAGGCACAATGCGGAATCTCGAAAGAGCGCATCAAAATGCAGTTATTCGTCAAACCACTTTTATTATCCGTATTGAAAGAAACACCTTGGAAAGGGAAGACAGTTTTTAAATTGAATAATGTGTCTTGCATTATTTTTTCTTATAAAAACTTCATTTTCTTTACCTTTACACACGTGTTCCATATCTGGAATTCGCGATCTTGTCCTTTTCTCGTATGTTTCTCTACCTCTTTCGACACCCTTATGAAAATATTCTACTAAAAATATAAACTGAAATAAAATTCTCAATTGACACCATTTCATTATTATTCCCTCAATATTTCAGTAAAAATTCAATTTTCTGTTAAATTCAGTAAATTGATATCTATAATATTTTTAAAAATGCTGTTATTACTTTTCAACAATACAATTTTAATTTTCCTTATATTTCACAGTATTACATTACATTTAATGAAGAAAATTATGATTTTTATATTGAAATATATTCGTAATCTTTCAATAAATCTTATTTCACCTTTCATCGATTTAATAGTACTTTCAGCAAAATGATTTCCATCAGAGCATTGATCGAGATTCTTTCGATTGTTTCCTCCAAAAGAGATGTTGCGGCAGAGACTGAGGATAAAACAGGACGAATTAAGAGCGAAGCGACACCATCATTTGAGTGTCGCGATGTTTCATGCAACGTCTTGCCGGAATCATCGCCAATGTTCCATCTGCATATATACTAGACGCACCTTCGCCAACATTGACAATTATCGTGACAAATGAGTATAATATCGAAATTTTTATTGGCGGAAAGCGAGGATTTTAATACGCACGTATATTCAGCGTCCGAAGACGAACGTATCGTACCAAATGTATTTTAATCCTTTCGGTATATATATATATATCTTTTTTCTTCTTAAAGTTACAGGCATTTGAAATTTGTCAAATTTTAAACTGCGTTTTTCTTTAAAAATCCATAACTTAAGTATGAGTAGAGATAAAAATCTAAAGAAAATCATGGAAGCTACTTTCATTTAGTATGAAAACACAAAAAAATTTCGGCCAAATAAAAAATGGTCGGGGTCAATCATCGATTGAGTTGGCATGGAATGCCCCATATATATACATATATATATATATATATATATATATATACGGAGTGACCGGGACGCGAACGTCCCTCCAGTGGCCGAAGCATCGATCCGCCGATATACGCGATTCGGCCGAGAGAGCTAGGCACTCGACGTTCAACGTCTTCAATTATTAAGTACATGTAATAAAACTCAATAACAAAATCAATTTAAAAAATTTATCAACAGAAGCATTTCAAGTTAACATTTCAAGTTGCTCGGCCGTAGTGAGCAGCATGTGGACAGTGACTATATATATAGTCACTGCTCGGCCGCAGCGAGCAGTATAATGGACAGTGACTATAGTCACTCTCCGTACCGAAAGAGTTGTAGGGGAGACCGGAGCTCGTTGGCACAAGATGCAAGTTGTCAATGCGTCCCGTTTATGTATTTATGGCGAAAGAAACAATGTAAAAGTTATCACAAAGTATCTCTTTTATGACATAAGTACTTTTCCCAAAGTTTTATTTAAATCAAACAAGTATTACAATAAGAAAAGAGAAAACTCTGATTCGAAAGAGGGCAAGTAAATTTTCGAGCATTTCAAAATATTGCATTAATATTTTTCAGCTTGAGAAGTAAATCAAAGTGACGTATTATTAGTTAAAAGAAAAGTTTCTGTTACTATACGACATGTCATTTTGAGGAACAACAGTAATTTATTGTAAGAAAATAACTGAAATCAAACGTATGTAGGGATGGGGTATATTGGCTCATATAAGGCACCCTTAGTTTGACCTGTTATTGCCGCACGCGTGAGACCTGTGTATGTGATTTGCTACCTACAATACTGATAGAAGCTATTAATATTTTTTTATTGAAGAAAGTTACATCTAAAATAATTTACAATTGTTTTCCTGCAACAGCATTTTGCTATTCGATCATTACAAAATAATTTTAAAATAATTTTACAATCTTTATCAAGAAATACATATCTGCTACCCGTTTTGTATTTCTATTACGTTTTCATTAATTTAACATGGACTTTTGTCGCATAGCCAACTTACCCCACTATCAGGGCAAGTTTGCTACAATGCAGCACGTTCGTATTTTACTTATTACAAAGAAACTATACAATATATAGGAGCGTTCCTTGCATAAAAATGTAGAGAAAGGTTCTCTCTATCATATTAATACCGTTTAATCATGATAATTAGTTGTTTAAAAACTCAAATGCCGAAATTGTGAAAACTGTGCCAACGAGCCCCGGTCTCCCCTATATATAAACAAATGTCCTGACTGACTGACTCATCAACGCCCAGCCCAAACCCCTAAACCTAGAAACACGAAATTCAAGGAGGATATATTCCTTCCATGACGTAAGCATCCACTAAGAGCTTTTTAGAAATTCGAGCCCTGACAGAGTGAAAAGGGATAAAATGTGTTTTCACGGATTCCTCGACGGGCAACGCCGGACAGTTTAAGCTAGTAATTAATAATTACTTTTAACAATAAGTATGAGATTTTCTACGCTAGAAGCATTTTTAGATTACAATTCGATATTTGAATTGGAATCGTGTCAAGATTTAATGGCTTAATTGTACTTTTACATAAGAAAACTATAATCCTTCATATAAAAATACATAAACAAAAATCATTTTATAAGTTCTTTCTGTTGATAATATTGCTTGATCAGTCCAATGTAATTAAGCTGTTTGAAACAAGATGAACAAAAATCATTAATGTCTCATGCAATCCGTCTTATATGAGACGTACGTGCTATGAAATTCGCTTATATTTTTTGACATCTAAATAGTTAACATTTCTGTTTATTTGACTAATACGAAATAACTAAGGTGATATTGCCTCATTTCTTCTGGAAGCTCTAAAAAAATTGTAGGCCAATATAAGACCTAAAGAGAGAGTTGATGTGCCAATATAAGACCTATAAGAGAGTTGATGTGACAATTTTTATTTTTGGAGTTTCCAGAAGAAACAAGGCAATATCACCTTAGTTATTTCATATTAGTTAAATAAACAGAAATATTGATATCAAAATAAGACGGATTGTATGAGACATTAATGATTTCTGTTTATCTTGTGTCAAACAGTTTAATTACATTGGACTGATCTAACTGACACCGAGCAATATATAATATATATATATATATATATATATATATATATATATATATATATATATATATATATATACGAGGGTAAGTCAATATATAAGTCGCAAACGTCAGTTTCCCTTATACCGTAAAAGTGAAATAAATGTCAGGAAGTTAGGAATAAACCGGACATTTACGGTATAAGGGAAACTGACGTTTGCGACTTATATATTGACTTACCCTCGTATATTATCAACAGAAAGAACTCAAAATAATTGTTGTGCGTGTATTTTGAAGAACTACAGTTTTCTTATGTAAAAGTACATTTAAACTGTTCCATTTTGACGAGATTCCAATTCAAATATTGAATTGTAATCTAAAAAGATGTTTTTAGCGTGGAAAATATCATACTTATTGCAAAAAGTATTCATTAATCATTTCGAATCTAAGAGCTATTCACCATCTCCGATTAACTTGTCCGTTTGATCCTCCTATTAAACTCATTCTTCGTCACTTTCTAATGTCCATTTCTACCAATGTAGATTAACTTTAATCGCGGAGTTTAACTTACTTTATATCTTTTTCTAGTTCTGAAAATTAGAGAAAGATAAAAGGTAAGTTAAATCAAGATCAAAGTTAATCTGCATTGGTAGAAACGGATATAAGGGAGTTAAAAAGAGATGAAGAGAGATAAAAAAAGATGAAGATGAGTGAGTTTAATCGGAGGATCAAGTTAATGGAAGACTGTAAAATCAGCTCTAAGGCCGCGATATTTATAATCTATTCTTATTTTAAGACTGTCTTAAGTAATGTCTTGCTCTGTGATTGGTTAATAACATCTTAAGATCGTACTTAAGATGGTCTTAAATATAAAGATTCGACTATAATGAATACCGGCCTAAGAGGTAGACAGTTAGAAAGAGATAAAGAGTGAGTTTAATCGGAGGATCGAGTTAATCGGAGACTGTAAAATCGGCCCTAAGGTCCTTTACGTGCCACGTGGATGGCCGTGACAAAGGAACATTATTGCGGCGCGACAGCGCGACGACGCGCGACAGCGCGGCGTCGCGGCACTCGCGGCAGCACACTCACGCACATTAGTAGATGCGCGGCTCAGGCTGCGTTCGGGAAGCGCGCTATTAGCGCTATTGCATCATTCTATCTTTATCGCTCATCAGGTGTAAAACAAGGATAGAATAAGCAAATAGCACTAATAGCGTCTTCCCGAACGCACCCTCACTAGCGTGCGTCCATTTAAAAAGCGATGCTGACTGGTTAATCTTTAATTAATAATAACTACTTTATTAAGCATAATTCGATAAAATTAATTCAGGACTTTTTGACAGTTTTTCATGAGGAATATCACATCATGTGTAAATAGTGAGCGCGATCGAATTAGGTGACATCCCTATATAAGCATTGTTTCTCAGTTTTTAAGTTGAAAAAACCAAAGAGAAGTATTCAAAGTATTATAGATATCTTAATCTTTCGTCAATTGTGTGCTCCCGTTTCCGGATCTCCGACATCGTGGCGACTCCGTGACGTCTGTAAGTTTTATTTGTCAATACAGTCTCCCATCCACGCGAATCCCGCATCCCGCCTAACCCCCCTAACCCGCCTAACCCGCCATGGATCGAGCAGAGAATCCGATATATGTATAAGACCAGCTTACAGTCCACGTATACCGCATTCGTCGCTGATAATTCTGCCAGTGTGATTTTAGTGCGCGCCGCGAGTATTCGAGCGGTCTCCAACGAACGTTCTCAAACGAGCGTTCTCCGACACAACAGGTACGTCTATTAACAGATCGGCTCCAAACTGAAGAATTGCACGAATTCGCAAGCGATAAGCTAATTATGATTTCCACAACAAAAAGAAAAGTTTTTGGCAGAACTTATCACCAAGGAATAGCTTGTGTTTGAAAGGAAGATGACCCAAGACCTTGATTTTGGAGCGAAGTTATTGTAAGTTTCGAAATTAACACGTTCGCTACCGCTGGAAAATGATTACCGGTACCGTTCGCTACAGACCTTATTTTTATGAGTACGCACAGTATGCTGCACATTTTCACTTCCGTACACATAGGACACACACACACAGGAAACAAACAACTGAACATGTTACATAAAGTGTTACACATGTATGACGATATAAAGTTGTGTTACACATGTATGATCCTCTCCTGAGAATCGATGCGTCAAGCATATGATAGCGGAAGTGTTAAAATTCGCCACTGTGATTAAAAATAAAACCATCGTAGTTAGAATCATTAATACTAAAGGAATATTTCACGTGTGATGCAAATTATTCACTTTTTCATTGCCTTTATTGTGAACGAATAATTGTTTTTAATCAAGATTTATTTTATTTCTACGTTTGACAAACTATGTCTGAGAAACACTACGATTAGCGTTTTAATGTTTTTTTTTACTCAGCAATTATGACTTACAATGATATAGCTCCAGAATACGGAAATTCTTATTTTCTTACTGTCAATTTGTCAATTGTAACGGAAATTGAATAAAGTAATATAAAATAAAGTTGCGATAATATCTGTCAGCAGATTTCAACTAATATAGGAGTCAATTACTACGTTTACGCGAGCGTTACTTCTGTAGTAACTTACGATAATTCCTTCGCGTAAACGGGATTTTCCTTCGTGTAAACGGGATTTTGTAGTAACTTACGATAATTTACTCCGCGTGAAACGAGTGAATTATCGTAAGTTACTACAGAAGTAACGCTCGCGTAAACGTAGTAAATTTTACATATATACATACGTGAGAAGTTATTAATTTTATCAAATAATATTAACAAATCCAAGTATCTTCGAAGTGATTGATGTGCTTCGGAGCCTAAATTCGCTTTTACTTTTATGTACGAGAGACGATGATATAAATATAAGTTAATGATTATCTACAAACTGATAATTGATTGACTGTTTTAATTGATTGACTGCGTTAAATTCCGACAATTATGTAAGATAATTCACGTTATACGCTGAAACCTGAACCTGAAGGAAAGGCCGAAACGTACGCTAATCTTATTAGTCTAGATTATAATAACTTATATATTATAGCGCAAAATTACCGTGCCTGGCTCTTATTGCTAAATTTGTTAATATCATATAATTTTATTTAAGAGAGTTTTTATATATTTTTATTTATTGTTATTAATTTTACTAATACGAATATTTTAATCAATATTTTAATAATAAAAAATTTATCAATATTAATTCAGGAGAGAGAGGGAGAGAGAAAAGTAGAGGCAGTAGAGCAAGAATAATTTATTTCATACGACTCCCACGACCTAATTAACATCACTTAAACTGTTCATAAAACGCGATATCAAGGAAAGAGGAAGAAAATAGAAAAAAAGAGGAAGAATACATCAATATAAAGTAGAAATAAGTACTGTGCCATGAGTTAAAAATTTTTTTTATTAATGCAAGAGAAACGACATAATCGTTTTATTAAAAACCTTTTTCGTTTGCATCTACCACATTTTGCCATCTTTCAGGCAGCATATACGGATGCCACAGCGAAAGAATGTCTTTTTTTGACGCGATAAAGTCGTCGATCTATTTTCTGGCTTTAATTCTACTTTATTTCCAAAATGTGTATAGAAGAAACTATATTGTATTGACCGGAAGTAGTAATTAGACAGCGCGATATTTAGGGAGTACGCTGGATGGAAAAAGACTTTCCATTCGAGATATACATATAGCGTTTGTTTGACATAAATTAGCAACATGGAGTTTCACGTTATTGTGAAGCAAAATAACTTTGTGTCATTTTGAGGCACATGCTGGACGTTTCTCTCAAAGTGCCTGATTAAAACGGTTTAATTGATGCACGTAGCATTTCCGCTGTAATTATTTGACCCGGTGGAAGAAGTCCATCACTCATAATTACCACAGTACCCCATGTTCATCATATTAGATACAGAGCAGTAGATTCTCTATCTGCCGTGTATGTTGCGTTTTAATATCAAGGTCATCGGTTGCCTAGAATCCGCCCACGATTTTTTGCGTTTAGGGTTATCGTAGTATACCCTTTTTTTGTCGCCTGTCATGATTTGCCACAAGAAACTCTTCTTTCGTCTCGTCAACGGTGCGAGACTGGCGCCAAAATGTCGCGCACAATATATTCTCCTCAGTCAACTGATCGATACGGTACCCATTTTCCTTCCTTTTGGATCTTCTCCATCGCATACTAAGCCAGTCATATTAGACATCGAAATCTTCCAATTAATCTCGCAAAATTAACAGGGAATAAAAAGTTATTAACAATATTATCAACAAAAAACCGCGATTTTTTTTATTTTTTCTCAAATATCTCGAAAACTAAGCAAGATAGGGTAACTAACTATACGTACCTTTTTTGTATTTGTTATTGACGCACAAAGTTATCCAATATTGCGCACAGGTCGGATAACGCTTAACTTTGCGCGTCAATAAAAAAATCAGCGTTTATCGTACGAAAAAAATACAAGGGTCCTTCTTTGTTGCAAATTTCGTCCACAACAAGATGCATATGATAAAATTCGTCTCAAATAAATTTTAAAATCTGAAAACAGCGAAAAACTAAAACTATTCCAAAAAGTCAACATTTTTTGCTTACATAGCTACAAACTGAAGAAAAAGGGTCTAAAAAATCGATTGCATAAAAAGTATTCTTTGTAGTTTTCAGATGATGTGTGATTTTTTGGAAATTTTTAACTTCATTTTAAATAAAATGAAAAAAATCACTGGCACAACATCAAAAAACGACGAAATCGAAGATTTTCGGGATCCGAGTCTCGGAGTTTGACGGCGCGTGCAAGCTAAACGACTGACTTGACGATAAATGTTGTTCAAATCATTATTGTAGATAATTTTACGCTCTACAAAAAAGGTACGTATAGTTAGTTACCCTATCTTGCTTAGTTTTCGAGATATTTAAGAAAAAATAAAAAAAATCGCGTTTTTTGTTGATAATATTGTTAATAACTTTTTATTCTCCGTTAATTTTGCGAAGCAAAATAAATCCCACTTATAGCACCTCAAATCAAAGCGATTAATGGTGGTTGCAACCTGGAAGATTAATTGAAAGGTTCGATGTCTAATATGACTGGCCTATACCATTGTTTGGAAAGAGCGGTTTGAGTCACTTCAGGGCTACGTTCGTTTTGACGCTTTCAGCGTTGAAAATATCATTCTATCTTTTTTTATTTAATATTCGATGTCGCAACTATAATTTAAATATAATACACATTCCATTTAAACAATTACGAAATGACAGACATCGCTCGGTTTCTGCTGGCAATCGTATTCGATGTCGATAGTCTCCGCTAACGGAACACTTGATTAATTAGAATGCAGTTGACAGCAATCTACCCCAATGTTCTGCTTGAATCTGCCAGCATACTGCTAACATACTGCTTTTTTTTTTGCTTATTAGATTATTCGTTCCGAATCCCGTTTATCCCTCCACCTTGTTTAAAATGAATAAGAAATCGATAGACATATCATTAAGATTGTTACAAGGTCATCTGACTATGCTTTTTGTTCCTTGAAAATTATCTGTATCAGTCGGTGCGACAATCCATTTTTCTGTACAGAATGTTCAATTAATGTATGTCATTAAAAAAATCGCATATTCTACAGAGAAAACTGAGTTGAAGAGTTCTTTACAGTTTTTGGGTATCTTTAATATTAGGCGAGATATTTCAAGTTAAAGTTTGAATAATTTTTCAAATCAAGCGTTACGATTTACGCGCCACGCGCTCGGTAGTTTGGTCAAGAGCGAGACCGCAGATTCCTCTACTAGCTCCATGCCTGCGTACTTGTGTAGAGTTTGCTTTATTAAAAAAAATAATCTAAACGTAACAAAATTTATTCTCTACATCACAATTTATTAACACATTTTAAACAGTGTTCTTTTGGCTTCGTAGCTGTACACAAGTATTCAGTCTTGAGATTTCAAGGCAATGTCTTTCTTTTATTTATAATACGGATTATGCAAACATGCATCGCCTCATTTATGGCTACTTGATTTGAGAAATTATTCAAAATTGAACTTGTAATATCTTGCTTAATATTAAAAATATCTAAAAACTGTAAAGGACTTTCGGACTGAGTTTTCATGTAGAATATTTCTTAATGACATACATCAATCGAACAAACATCTTGTGTAAGTTTATTTTTATTGTCCGACAAGATAACTACGTCGTTCAGCTTTATTGCTGCATTCACGAATTTATTATTCCACTTATTCTTTTATTGTTATTTTTTTTCAACTTTATTGCTCAACAACATTAAAATCTTATATATTGCGATAAAATGTTTTAGTGATATGAAAAACGTAAGGTTGTAACATTTATAGTAGCAATTGCATTCGTGTGAGACTTGCTGCGACTTATGTAATTATGTAATATAAGCGTAATACTAGATTTTACGTACGAAGAACGGACAAGTGCAATTAGATTATTAAAAATGTTACATAAAATTATAATTCATCTTGTATTTCTTTGCAGTTAGATAATAACAAAAGAATAGTTAAACCACTGTAAAATGGAAATGGAAATGGAAAAAATGGAGCCACAACCAAATTATATGTCACCACCATACTCTTATCAGCAGCCGCCACTATCAATGCCACCTCCACCACGTAAGTGCAAAATTATAAAAAAAAGTCTTAACTAATAATCATATTATAGAAAGCGAGTGCATACATACAATATTTATGCATACATAATTATCATCTATGATTAATAATTTTAAAGTTTAACGTGTCTAATGTGATACACAGATGCGGTACATACGATTGTAACGGCGACAGCCTTTAGCAAGGAAAATCAACGTATGATCTGTCCACGTTGCAATGCTGATATAAGTACGCGCGTAGAATCGGCAGCGAACATGAAAACACATCTAATTGCGTTCCTACTCTGTGTATGCGGGTAAGATTTCGACATATAGGGTAAGAGAATTTTACCGAAAAAAAGATCTGATTAAATCTGACGTTCTTTCGCAGATGCTGTTGTTGCGCACCGTGTCCTTACTTCATGGATTCTTGTCTAATCCACAAACATTACTGTCCAGCGTGCAGTTCTTACGTTGGAGAATCCATAAATTAATCAATTCCATTTACGATTGCCCAGATAGCTAAGTCTAAAGGCCGAAACACAAATTGATATACAAATTGATTGGTCCATATACATGTGCATAAGGAAATATACCGATACATTTTCTTATGCTTATGTTTATGCACTATGCAAATTTGTCTGTATATACCCTAAGAGCACGCTTTATCTGTATACTGCAAACTGTATACTGCATGCTATACTGGCATAATTTTTGCAGTAGCAAAGCTATACATAATCTGCTCCGTGTCAGATAATGTGCGTAGAACAAAAATCTAACAGAATCTGACATCATGATATGATAACAGATATATTGGCAGGAAAAATCTGAAATATTTTATTCTTATTCTGTCTGTTTTTCTAAAAAAAAAAAAAAAAACGTTTCAATTTATATAAAAAAATCTGAAAAATTCTGAGAAAATGTAAAAATTTTTATAAGAATTCTGATTAATGATATAAAAAATTCTGAGACATTTTTCTACCAGGGTCAATAGTCAATATGACCCAGATAGACATATGTCAGCATATTGTCAGCATAATGATGAAATTTCAAATTGAAAATGGCTGCATAGATATTCAAAGATGCATCTTCATATGACATAAATGTTATCAGCAAATGAAAGAGGTCTTCTGATGTTATAAAAATATGCTGCTTATTTTGCCAGAAACAGAGCATAATAAAGTCGACGTTATTGGAGCAATAACAAGTGAACATGTTGACTAAAATTATAATAATAAATGTTATTAATAATATTTAAAAAACATTATGTTAAAATAATAAATATAATTAACAAGTTGTAACATATTGCGTGTATAATTAACTTAAATTGTACGGAATGACTGCGGACAATCGGAAGTTGAACAAAGCACTATGCTTCCAAGCTGTGTGTGTGCAGTCGTGCACCTGCCCGAAAAAATCCACTTCTCTCAGCCGATCATCCATCCTGAGTAGTATAATCACGCCTAACATTGATTGATCTTGATAATCGAATGGCTGCTGTACCCCTATTAAATTCTGTAACTCTTAACGACAGTGTCGGTATCCTTATGTTGTCGTTGCGCAGGTATACTATATGGGAAAAAAGCTGCGCAACTGTCGTTATGAGCACATAACGACGCATAACGAGTTACAGAATCGCACTACTGTGGTGATTCT
The DNA here is from genome assembly GCA_035220575.1 of Temnothorax rugatulus. Classification (NCBI taxonomy): domain Eukaryota; kingdom Metazoa; phylum Arthropoda; class Insecta; order Hymenoptera; family Formicidae; genus Temnothorax; species Temnothorax rugatulus. The sequence goes on along the minus strand of JASTWL010000227.1, from coordinate 54,156 downwards.
CTGACTCTGACGGTTCCTCTATGTTCATAGTTGTTAAGTTTGCTACATCGACATATGGTATGGACTACGCGATCCCATGAAAGCCTCTAAAAAGTGTCCGGTAGAATTGACTTCTACCTCGTTCGGTTAGAAAAAGACAGCTTGACCTCTACCAGTCGCTATCTCTTTTCTTCCACCGATGTGAGTCACCGGTCATATTTTTCTATACCTGACCAGTCCATACTATGGCTGCGTTCCCTTTGGACGCTTTTGTGCGTATTCTATAACATATAATGTGCAATAAAGATAGAATACGCTTTTAGCACGAAAGCGTTCAAAGGAAATGCAGCCTATATGTCGATGGTTAGCTTTAAATTGCGAGCGCGTTCACGATATAGCGAGTGTCTCGATATTATCGAGGCGACTAGTCTTTAACCTAACGCTACCGGCCGATCTTTCTCTCGTTCGAACCAGCATAGAGATAAGCTCGCTAAGATTTATATGTAATTATATATTATAAGTAAAATATATATATTTCTGATCTCAGTAATACTAAGTTCGAATTCATCGTGCTTTCGCATAGTACACATAATAATTATAGTATTCAAAAATCTTGTAAAAATATATGCAGTAAAATGACAGTACAATGCTAGTATTTTGTGCATACAAAAAAATTAGTATATATTATATATTATATATTATATATATACTGAATTGTAATAGGCAATACTCTATGTCAATAAAATGCGTTTAAATGACAATATGCAAATTTAAAATAGCATAAGAACTTCCTCATAAATAGATTATATATGGAATAGTACTAAATTAACATTCGTTAAATAGTTTGCTTTAATTGTTGCTTCCACAAATAATACAATTAAAACATAATTTTATATTAGAACATTTCATTATTTTATATATAATTGCAGTTGTGTGTTTGTAGCAAAATGGGAACATATTACTATATCATAAAATATATAATACATACAGGGTGTTAAAAAATTAAACCGACAAACTTTGAAGGAAAAGAAATGACTTAAAAATAAACATTTTTTTGTTAATACTATTTTTCTCTCCGACATTTAATTTTGATATCATGTAATATGAAAAAGGAGTTTGTGACTTAAAACTTAAGCAATAAACAAACATATATGTAAAAAAAATCTAATTGTACTTTAATCTTGAACAAAAAACATAACAGGTACATAAAAGTGATTCACTCTTTTTAAGTAAATGCTCAAAAATTCGCAACTCTCATGTTTGGAATATGTATATGAAAAGTCTTACACAATTATTGCTGATTGGGTTAAACATATTTTATTTTTCGAAGCAATTTTTTCTGAAAGATTTTACAAATATTATTAAATATATTTATTTCAATTTTTTAAAAATATTTTTCTGGCATAATCTGGCGTATTATTTTAGAAGATTAATTATTATTTTAATCTTCCTAAAAAATATTTTAAAAATATTTTAAAAATATTTTATCAGAAAAATATTTTATGCTGTTTGGGGGGCTGTGTTTTGCTTGGTGTTGTAAAAACAATGGCAATGTGGTGGACAGCAGGCTCCAATAAGGAAGAACCATTCTATTTTGGTTCAGACAGTAAAATTGATGAGTTTGATTCCATACTTATGTCCATGAAACCTCCTAATGAGGTGACACGGACACCACAAAGTTTACGTGACATGAAATTGTGGAAAGCCTCAGAGTGGAAGAATTTTCTTCTCTATTATTCTGTACCATGCATGCAGGCCATCACAATGCCAAAGAAATACATTAATCACTGGTTCCTCTTAGTTTTCAGTATGCATGTTTTCCTCAAAGAGCGATTCACTCAGGAAGAATTTTTAAAGGCTGAGAGTGCTTTAAGAAAATTTGTTCTTACAATAAAAGATATATATAATGTTCCTACACTTATAAAATTTAATATTCATTTGCTTCTACATATTTCGAAAAGTGTTCAGGATTTTGGAGCTTTGTGGAGTTTCTGTGCATTTCCATACGAGACCTATAATGGTACTTTGGCTACAATGTTTAAGAGTTCACAATCCGGTACCACAACAGATTTGTAAATGCTACCTAAGAGCGCAAGCTATTAAAGAGAAGGCGTCTGATATCTTTATGAACAATCATCATTCAGTATATGCGAAATCGTTACTATGACAAGTTTACATTTCGGAAGAGTAGATCAGGTCACTGTGTTCAGTATGGTAACTCTGTCAGACTTTTTGGTGCACCAGACTACTTCTCTTTTACTCTGATTCAGAAAGTTGAGGTAGAACGATTGGTAAGAGAAGAAGTGCTCAATAATAATGTTCTGTCGTACAAACGATTTATTTTCACAAATGTCCTCTTTCATGTGGAAAGGTATGAACGAATGATCAAAAGAATAAACAACACAGTAGAACTGCAAGACAAGACATTGCTTTCCATCATTCATGTTCTCATAGTCAAAACAGCCAGGTCTAATCGTTCACTTTGTGTTTTGCTAGGAATGCGCTTGCATCCAACTAATAATCATCTTTGCACCGATAGAACACTACATATTACGTCTGGTGAATCACATAGTGGAGAGGACTCCGGAATGTGTTGCAGTATTTCCAGATATGTTGTCACAAAAGTGTATTGTTATACCACATGACAGGAAGCTATGTGTCCTACCTCTTGTTAACACAATTGAAAGAGACTAGATGACTGTCTTTATCATTCCTTCTTGCAAATTTTCAATAGCAAAATAAATATGCTTAATACAAAACCACATCCTCTAATGGTCTACTATAATAACTGATGTAATCATAACTGCGCGGAATAGCAATCTCTTGTCTTGCAGTTCTACTACTGTGTTTGTGCTCGCAGAGTCATTTGTTGTATAGAAGATATTGCTGCAGGTCAAAATTTAGATGCATAGTGCATTATGTTCTTTATATGTACTCGTATGTATATTAATAAGAAAAATGTATCTATATATATTATTATATATAATAAAAAGGAATGCAAATTAAATTATAATACCCCTGTTAAGTTGTAATCATTCTCTCTCCTGGAAACGTTTGAAAACTGTTCACTTTATTATCCTTGAGACACACACTCTTACAAAAAAGCAAAAAATATAGGAGTATTAATTGTCGTTCCATTTGCTACTAGAATAAATCCGCAGTTCTATTTCAAAACCTGCACACTTTTATCACGACGAAGTAGTACAGACCTTCATATAAAATGTATTTGTGCCTTACTTTTATCTTCTCTTCCTTAATATTATCAGGAATTACCCCTTATAATGTTTCTATACAATTTGTAGTACTGGCCAGTGATTAATTTCACATGAAATATTCAGTACTTGAGTATTAACATTAAAATACTGGCCAGTCATTTATTACACATGGAATCCTCGGTCCAGTGTACTTCAGTACTAACATTGAAATACTCATCAGTAATTCAACACAAGTATTTATTATACAAGTATTTATCACCTAGTATTAAATGCTTCCTCATCAGAAATTTAATACTAAGTATTCAATACTCGTCCTGTATTAAATACTACTTTCATAAATTACTGACCAGTAATAAAATACTGTGCAATACTTGGATCACAGATTGTGATTCAAGTACTAATAAATATTTAATTTTAGTATTATTAATACACAAAATAAGTATTTATTACTAACCAGCCAGTAATACTTTTTTGCAAGGGGGAGCAACGCATAACTCTGTACTTCACGATCGATTCGTGCTGCTCGCGACGGGAGCGAAGTATATGGAACTCACTATTGTAACTCGCGACCAGCGATGATTCGGCTACGTCCTTCCGAGACAGAAATTGATTGGCTGACTCCCGAGCGAACTACGCGAACCGAACTTGAAAAGCTTTACTATTGAGAACGGAATACGGAGTGCGAATTCGGGGCTGTGAGGCCCCAATTTATACTGGAGTTCGGTGACCCTGCGCGGGAGCGGATGAGTCCCCACAATTTATCGAAATATTGTATTAATTATGAAAATAAAAGCTTTGCATTAGTGAACATTGCAGGACTTCTCCTCCAACTCCCTTACATTCTTCTTATGCGCTAACCATTAACAAAATGTATTCTTTTATTAAACAATAAGCCGTACAATTTAAAATTCGGTTTTTATGACTGTCTTATGAATAGTAGCTTGTCCGGTTTCGAATGTTCACGTGAACATGCTCTTCTCGCAGGAAGCGACTATCTAAGGTTTTATTCCCGGCCAGGATTACGTTGTGCCTTTATTCGCGTGTTTAACATATATGCGTCTTTTGTACAAGCAATCGTTGTAACAATTTACATTTAGTGCGTCCCGGCTTTGCGAAAGGGTTTCGCCCGTTATACCAACGCTCGCCCGTCACGCTGCGACCACGTGAATGCGCGCGAGAAGGATGCCCGTTGCGCAGCGAGCCCGCACGCTATCCTAACGAATTCAAATTCGGAAACCGGAATTTAATAATTAACGAGCCCGATGCGTTTCCCTGGCGAAAGAACTTCCTTTTTGGTTCTGTCCGCAGGGATCGCACTCAGGATTTTACATTTAACAAATATTTATCAAAAAGGACTCCATAAAAATACGTACATACATAGATATATACATATGTTTACACGTCCATACACCTACATTTACGCATACTTAGAATTTCCTACAAAGAAGACTTGAGTTATAACACCATTGCAATCAATTTAAATATCATTTATGTAATTAGTCGTATCTGAGTGCCGAACCGAAGGCACGGTGCTTACGCGGGGACTCTGATTGGCGGAGCCGTGTATGTACGAGGCGCGCTATTTGGGGAGACCGCGCTATTTCAAAGCGTGATTCCCGTGTTGCGCGCTTCGCGGATTGGCTCGGGTGCGTTCCGTTGTCGATGTTTTTAGGGGTACTTGTGCAGTGCGAAACCAATGTGGTTTCGCACGTAACACCCCCCTCCTTAAGTTAGGAGCAGCGACGTAGAAGATGCGACCGTGAGGTCACGAGGTCGTCTAGGGATGAGGCATTGGTCCATGCAGCCGTGTCTCCACTCTCCAGCTTCCTCAATGCGCAATGGACGGTATTTAATTCGGCAGCCATATCCAATACCTCGCGATGCTTGGGGGTGGAGTGCCACGGCATTCGTGAGTCCGGTTGATAATGTTTTGCTACCAACTCAACGCTATCGTTGATTGTCACCGATAAGCACGGTGTTTCGCTCGACTCGCAGCGGGACTTGTTTTTGAAATGTGCATTTGGTCTCCGCTTCATGGATATTATGATTGCGAGACCTCCGATTATTAGGACAGCAGCTGCAACTTCGACGATGAGTTTAGAGGTGTTACGTTGAGTGGTGTCGCCGGTGAACGGTCTTATTTCGTCGTCAATTGATTCATACGTTGAGGTGGATGGCAACGGCGTCTCTCCAGTCACCTGACTTCCCCAAGGCAATGTTTTTGGGTTGAGGGTCTCTGGGGGAACGGCCATCAATTCCATTTGTGGGATAAAAGAATACCACCAATTAGTATGAGATTATACGACCGTGTAAGATATACAATCAATGAAGAGAAAAACGCCGTAATACGGTCAGGACTGGATCTTGTTTGTCCGAATATATATTAATTTCTTGAGTGACTTTTTAACGTACAATTCTTTTTGCTCTGATAGACCACGCGCCGTTACTTCCGGACATAACGCAGTCTCAACCAAAGCTAGAACGATACAGTCACAAATTGATATCAATTTAATCATATTAAAACATGCACAATAATTCGGATTAAATGATGTGAGATATATATAAGATACTGGAAATATAAAGGAAATGTTGCGAAAAATAACACCCCATATATATATTTCACATCATTTAATCCGAATTATTGTGCACGTTTTAATATGATTAAATTGATATCAATTTGTGACTGTATCCGTTCTAGCTTTGGTTGAGACTGCGTTATGTCCGGAAGTAACGGCGCGTGGTCTATCAGAGCAAAAAGAATTGTACGTTAAAAAGTCACTCAAGAAATTAATATATATTCGGACAAACAAGATCCAGTCCTGACCGTATTACGGCGTTTTCCTCTTCATTGATTACTAATACCACTAATTATTTAATTCATACATGGCGGTATTGTCCGTGCTGCAACTAATCTCCGTCCCCGTTGCGGAGATTATTCTTGTTCTGGGCATCAGGTAGGCAAGTGCGTCGTTGACAATGACCGGTATTTCAAGATAGCAGTTCCCGGTTGGTCTCCTTCGTACGGGGATGATGGCACATCGGAATATCTGCGCGGCTTCTCCACGTGTGCAGAGTATCCAGGTTTGCCCATAATGGAGTAGGCAAACATGTCTGGATCTAAATAGGCGTGTAGCACAGCAGCCCGTATTTCGGCCTCCTTTTTAAGGCACTTTGTCAATAAAATATCAGTGTAAAAAGCTTTAACGTTAGAACTCAAGTCGTTTAGAGTATAATGTAACGGTACAATATTAATATATGAACGCAACTTATTTGTTAAGTTTTTTGGTTTTGAACATTTTGATATATTGCTGCAGAGCTCTTTGATTACGAAACGCGGATGTTTCGTCTGAAAGACAGTAGAGTTGCATACTTCGTGTGGTATGCGGACGAGAAGGATTAACTTGGTCGCATTATAACGAATGGTGTAAGCGGTCGGTTCATTAACTGACCTTATTTTTAAAGCGACACTTCGGTACACTTTAAACGGTGCTACGTTACATCCGTTGTGGAAGAAAGGGGACCAAAAATTATTGTATCCTTCCTCGTCTACACACTGCAATTCACTATAACTATATTTAGTACCCGTAGGTAGCGTAATCTTATCAACTATTAATTCTACTGGAACTGAGTAACGCTTAAACACGATATGTACATATTTATTTACAGTATAAGTATCATTGTGGAAAATTTCATAAGGAGGAGAAGCGATAGAGCGCCTCGTGGCGTTCTTAGCGGAAGGAAACAGAAGGCTATTCGTCACCTCTACTAAGGTTGCCAAAAATGGCTCTTCCAAGATGAAATTCGCCGGTGGAATGTACGTACAAACATTCAAACATGCTGACCGGTATATAAAATCGCTTCCTCTCCTGATTGTTATTTTCCTACTCCATTCGACAACTCAGCACATCCCCGGTTGTGACCCTGGGTTTCTGTAATAACTCGACGAACACCTCCCACGGAGTTAAATGTCCCCCGACGGAGTGACATTCACCCAGGCCGACTAATGATATGATAGTGCTGTTCAAATGAGGTATTTTACAATCGTACCCCACAAGAGCGAGCCTGGAGCGGGTCAGGAGGATCAGCAAGAGAAATTTCATCATTTGTAACAAAAATGGGTTCATTCTGGCGCGCTGCAGTACGCCTTCCGGAGTCGATTAGCATGTACCACTGCACCCGTGCGGTACGTCCTATCTTTATCCATAACGTTTTCGTCATCCGAAACTTCTATTTTTCCAGACCGGAGACGATGTATTTTTGAAAAACAAAAGGAAACTTGATAAATTCTCGCCCCATAATTTTAGGGCCTTACTTTTAAGTAAAAATACAGAGTCAACGCGTTTGTCATACTGCATTTTAGATCGCTGTTTTGCTTTTTCTAGATTCGATATAGCCAATTTTTGCAGATCGGAGATTTTGTCGAACAAATTAGATAAGTAAGACTCATAAGTTTCGGGGTCGTTTTCTTGATCAATTGAAGCTGGAGGGTATCCTTGAGGGAGTGCCAAAAACTAATTCATGTGGAGTATAACCGGTCGCGCTATTTCAAAGCATGACTCCCATGTTGCGCGCTTCGCGGATTTGCTCGGGTGCGTCCCGTTGTCAATGTTTTAGGAGGTACTTGTGAAGAGAAGTCACTACACTCGGATACGAGTAATAGGACTGAGGTGCAGTGCGAAACCATGAATGTGGCTTTGCACGTAACAAGAGCAACTAGATAGCAGAGTAGAAAAGTGGTGTTTCTTTTTCCGGTATGCAGAAGAAACGACGGATGAAGATTCAAGAAAAATAGCAGAAATTTACCAATAATAAAGCTAGCATATGATGAATTAGACAAGTTTCATTGGAATGAAAAAGATTGGAATGAAAGATAGCGTACGAGGAAAGAATAATGAATCTACAGAAAGAAGAAGCCATTCTTGAATATAGGCTTGATCTTGCTAGCTAAAGACGAAGGTATCAAAATCGGTCAAGAGCGCGGCATCCAAATCGGCGAAGAAAAGAGCAGAGCGGAAGGCGAAAAACAGGCTAAAATTGCTGTGGCTAAAAACTCAATCAAGGCCGGTGTCTCCATTGATGTTATCTCTGAAATTACCGCCGGCCTTTCCCCAGATGAAATAAAAGAGCTAAGAAATTAAACGATTATATTATCTTATCCTTAAATCTCTAGCTTGAGTTATATGACCTTGAACAGAAGTATCATTTAAATAACTTTTAGGCTCCAAGCTTATTTGTTGTTCTTTTACGTCATTAACTTCCAATGTACTATCCCTGCTGTATAATATCTGTTGCATCGATTGATTTAGCGTTACATCTAGTCCCTTATTAAATTCGGCCATAAATTTAACTTATCAAATTTCTTCGGACTTAACTTACCAGGACATCCTGCTTCTTTACTAGGACATGCTTTCTTTACATATAAATTTAAAACTTCTGAAATCTCATTAAATTTACGACTCATGACTTTTCAAGTAATTTCTTCTTGTACTTTTATAAAGTCAATATCTAATCGATGTATTGATACCTTGCTATCCTTTGCAGCTTGTTCTACTACTTGCTCAAATCCCTTTATAATATTCAATGCATAACCCTGGGCTTCTAATAATAAAGATATAGGTTGATTTGTTAAAGATATATATTTTTGACCCGTAACCTTTCTAATGAGCACGTCAAGTAACATTATTGTACCATTTACATCTATTGGTGCATCAACTTGTAAGATTGAACTTGTAGTACTTGATGTTTTTTCAGATAAAGCAGCTCTAGAATAAAATAACCCATCTATAGAGCTTTTCACCCAGCTAAACAAATCATTTATCCACGAAGATGGTCTTGTACCGCTACTTGTACAGCGACGATGACGTACGTTTGCCGTCTGTGTCTGCTATGTCTATGCTTGTGCCCATGAGCCATAGTTTGGTCAGATCACATAATAACTTCTGGACTGCTTTTTGTACGATTGAAAACATCATTGTAGACTTGATCTTTATATTCTTTTTTCACAACATTCACGTCTCTTGCAGTACATATTTGTTCCTGATGATCTTTTAAGATTATTTCCTTATCAGCAAACTTTATTGATAATGTTTCCATTTTAGGTTCTTCATAAAACTTACTCAGTGTAATAGTACAAAAATCATCTTTAGTAATACTAGCATCAAAAGCATTATGCCCGTTCTAGACTGGAGGATAATTCTACTCGCGGCTCATCCTAGTATAGACGGGTAAAAATCATGGATAATCAATGATTTTTATCCGTCTACACTACTCACTAGGATGAGTCGCGAGTAGGATCATCCTTCAGTCTAGAACGGGCATTAGTTATTATTAGATCACTACCGTTATCCCGAACAAACTTATATTTTCCTGCTCTTTTAGGTGTTATTAATTTAGTGTTTTCTTCTATATCTTGACTTGTTACAATAATAACTTCTTTATCCTTCTCAAATTTTAAAAGCAATGGTTTTAAACTCCACTCATTGTTATCAAGGTTGATTTTCATAGGAACATTATCCATAATCACATAAGTCTTGTTATTCCAAATAATCCCATCTCTTAATCTCACAGTAAAATACTCATGTTTTATTATTTTATTGACAGACAAATCTTCTGTTGGCTTTACTTCAGTTACTGTTGCTTTTAATAACAAATCATTTGCCGATTTAAGCACTTGTAATTCAAAATTATTTGACAACTTACTTTTTGCTTGTTGTGCTAAATTTCTCAAGTGGATGTTATGTATTACCTCATAATTTCCACTTCCTATTACAACTGTTTCATTACTTAATAGTGATTGTATAAAGAATGACATTTTATTTAATCGATTTGCCACAGCTAAGTAATAACTCTTTATAATCTCATCAACAGATTCATAAGTGTTTTGAAGCATATACAGGTTGTCTTTGTTTCCTACCTTTATTTCAGTATTATTGGCTAATCAGTAAGAAGGATTAGATGCACCAGATATTGTTATATTAAACTCTTTATTTGACATTGGTGAAAAATTAAAAGTAATTATATGTGGTCTTTTTTATAGTACATTTATATTTTTTACATCAATATTCTTTATATCAATATAGGCTCATACTCAAACGTAAAAGTATTATTTAAGTTCAATGCTTCAGCAGTATAAATGAAATCAACTTTAGCACTACCTAGTGTATATAGTACAATATAGTGAAAATTCCCTTTTAATGGTCAATTGTATATAACGGTGTTAAACCTTACCACTACTTGCATCTCGTAGGCGCAATCCTTGCCATGTATGTTTATGTAATCTACAAACCTTTCACTTCCACCTTGACCATCTACAAACTTAATATCACTAGCACTGCTATCACACGTAATAAACACACGATCTGCCTTGCCCTTTGTATCTAAAAACCTATTTATTCCACTCATTCCAAAATAATTATCTCGAAAATAATCTTCAACTTGTCCTATATGCAATTTTTACATCTATAGATCCTTCTTCTGGAGCAAATAATGTAAGATCCAAAGTATTAAATCCATCTCCTCCATAGAAATATCCTGTAATAGCACTTCCTTGCAAAATGAATATATCGTCTTTATTGTCACCGTGATACTTTTTAGATTTATTATTCACTACAAAGATATTTGGAATATCTATAAATCCTTTTGCATAATCTTCACCTTCTCCTAAGTAAATTAGAGTATAACCTTCTGTTTTATTAGTAGATAAGTCAGTTATGCCAATTGCACTTTTACACTTTTATATAAGTAAGATCCATAATTTGGAGCAAATCTATAATCTCCTTGTGGTAAGCAGAATAACAGACCTCCTCTTGGATTATCAGGCTTTGCTGTGCTCCATTTTATATCAAGTAGTACCATATTATCTAAATCTTCTTGAAACTTATTTTAGTTGTGCATTTCTCAATAGCGTGTAACTGTAGGTGATCTGGCACAACTATTAAACCATGCACTAATCACTAATGCATATACCTACTGTATGTAGAATTGTTTGACAAGAATCCACCACTGACTTACCAGTGGGAAAAACATATCTTTGAATCCCATCAAGTTGCTGCAGATACTCAAATCCTTGCTTAATTAATTGGTTATGGAAGTTGTTTTTCTTCCATTAACTCTTCTATGTATCGTTCAGGTTGCATACCTATAAATGCACGTAATTCTTCAATAAATCTTTCATTTCCTTTGAGATGAATAATTTGATCAATTTTATCAACTCTTTTCACGGCCATATAAATATCAGTGCCAACAAATACTACAGCTCCAATTGTTGCTCCAATAGGAGCAGTAACAGAGACTCCTTCTAATACTTCAAAAGCTTCAGCGATTTCTATACCAACCTCTGCGGCATCAACACCCAAGTAAATGCTATCTCCTACTACGCCAACCAGTGCTTCTTCAGTACCATTTTTAAATGCTTTTATCTGGCTTATTAAATCGTAGACAACAAAGGCTGAAGTTCCACGAGCAAGAAAAGGGGATGCTGCTCTTAAAGATCTACCAAGTAATAAGTTTCCTTCTGAGGCTAATTTTAATCCTTTGATAGATGCAGCTTTAGTAACCTTGGCAAATCCTTGATCACCAGCAATAAAACCAACATTAATTGCTACGCCTTGATAATTTCCATCTAAAAAGTCAGCTAAAACATTTTTAGCCATCATTCCATGCATAGTCATACCGGAGACTCTTCCTACTCCATTTAGATAACTTATAACTTTTTGATTGCCAATCAGCTTATTAATCAAACTTTGAGATTCACCAGTAACTTGAATCTTATCTGCTAATTGAATTACCTGACTACGCTTCCCCTCTGGCAAATCTTTAATTAATTAACAAACTTTTCACTATCTATTTTAATTTTACTAAAATCTCTTTTCTCATCTTTTTCTACATTAAACTCATCCACGTCTTCTCAAGTGAATAAACATTCATTTTCAGCGTTTCTTTTCTTTCTATTGCCTGAACTAGAGTTTTGTGGACATCCTTCTGACGACATTGCTTGCTCTTCTTGTTACTGATTAGTAGATTTACGCTCAAAAATATCTATAATTTTTTGGTAAATTTTTAAATTTTTATCTGAATTTCCCTGAGCTAAATCCTTAAGAAGATTATGAATATTATTAGAATCTACCTTGGGATATACTTTATCCTCTAATAGTAGTTGTACGATATCTACGTGACCTTCTCGAGCAGCGAAGTCTAATAGTGTATAACCATTATCAGTTTTAGCGTTAACATTGTGACCTACAAGTTGTTCTACAACTTCATTCTTATCACCAGAAATAACAGCTCCATGAAGAGGATATTTTAAATTTGTATAGGCTGTACCAAGATTTTGTTGTGCTTTAGTAAATATAGGATGAAGAAATCCATAATGTTCCTTAAGATCAGGTAAAGCTTCTTCAAGAAGCCTCCTTCGTTCCTCATGATCACTTTTTCCATAAGCGTTACCTAAGTTTCTTTGTGTTTCAGCAATATAAACCTTAAGGCTTTTAATAAACTCTTTATCTCTATTTCCTGTAGCAACATTTTTTTTTCCTCAAACAACTTATTTTTTTCCTCCTGATCACCAAATTCAGCTAAATCTCCATAAGTATTGGCTAAGTTTCTTTTTATTTTAGCAACGTCAACCTCAAGCTGTCTAATCAACTCTTCAGCTTTTTGTTCTTTAGCAATCTTAAGATATTCATCAAAAGTAAGTAAAATGTTTTCAAGCAACTTTTTTTTTCTCTCAAACAACTCCTTTATTTTTTCCTTCGGATCATTCTCAAACTCAGCTAAATCACCCAACTCTTTTTTTTCCTTTTTTCTCTTAAACTGATCATTCTCAAACTCAGCTAAATCCCCATAAGTGTTGGCTAAGTTTCTTTCTGCTTTGGCAATGTTTTGAATTTTGAGCACTCTAGTCCACACTTTTCTCTGATTATCATCTAGATCTTTAGCACATTGTGCTTCAATGGATTTAAAATCCTCTTTAAAAGTAAATAAAGCCTGTTGAAAATAGTCCTCTTGATGATTAGTATCTTTCTCTTCAGCGGCTTTAAGATGTTTCTTAAAAGTAGGTATAACCTTTTCTTCAAGTAACTCTCGTCTCTGCTTGAGCCAGGATTCTTTCTTCTTCTTATCCTTAGTACTCTCAGCTAAACCTCCATAAGCGTTGGCCTGGAATCTTTGCATTATAGCAACTTCAAGATGATCTTCTTGTAATTCTGTTCTAAGAAATTTTACTGCATTCTCTGAAAGTAAGCTAGTTCCTGTATATCTTCCATCATCGCATAGCTTTTTGATATGTTTTCTTGGTATAGTAATAAGCTCCTTATTAATTTCTTTATCTTTTCCACTTCGTAATAAAAAAGTGAAAATGTTACCCAAACCTTCCTTTACAGCGACAATCAGCGGTTTTTCATTTGAGAAAGAGGCGTTAGAGTTATTTTGACCGGACCAAAAATTTTCTAAATCATCAGCCAATTTAAAGTCAATGAAACTACGAATGACATTGTTTCCTTTTTCAATAAAAATATGATTTAGCAGAAATTTCCACATTTTATTCTTTGACTCTTCAGAGTAATTTGGATTTTTTAATTTTTGCTTAAGCCTCTCATAAATTAGCTTTGATACAAAATACTCTGCAAATGTACGATGAATAAAATCTATGTTATCCTTATTTCTGGATTGAGTAATTCCAATTCTGTTTAATGCTAGTATTTTCTCCTCATTGGGCATCTTATTTTTAATAAAAGATGACTCCTCTGATTCAGCAGAGAAAAGAAGCTTAAAAGGCTCTTCTTTCTTTTTTCGAGAAAATAAATATTTGAAGGCTAGACGTTTATGCATTTTTTCATATGGCTCCTTAAATATATTTAAATCAGCATCAGTTACACCAGTTGAAGAAAGTCCAGTTTTTTCAGAAAAGTAAATTTTATACTTTCTATCTACAAATTCTTTATATAAATTGAAAATGTTCAAATTTTCGGAATCATCATTCAACTGACTTTGAAGATTTTTACGAAATTCTTTAAACTTTTCTAAATATACCTCTGCAAGCATTCTCAAATGGAGAGGAATACCCATAAATCTGAACTCTTTCTGAACTTTGATAGCTTTATCAAACTTTTTAATTAGATCTTTAGCAAACGTTTTATACCGAGGTTCTTCTATCTTATTCTCACTATACTTAAGACTTCTTTTCCAAAAATTCTTAAGAAACTCCCGACGTTCATTTATTTTAATAGGCTTAAAAGTATAAGATAAAACTGACAATGCATCTTCTAAGCTTGTTTTTTGTTTTTTATAAGAACGTGTTGTAACTACAATTCTTGCCTCAGTTTTGTTTTTTAAAAATTTTAATAAATTAGTAATTTTCTCCTGTTCAGCTGGTTGCGCAGTGTCTCCTTTTTTTTTATCAGAGCTAATTTCATCAAAACCATCGAATAGCAATAAGAGTATATTGTTCTCTTTCTTTGTCTGCGTTTCTTCTTTCTCTAGTCTGAGTTTAAACAGATTCTTTGAAAATGTATCTCCTAATCCTTCTTTATCTATCGCAAAAAAAAAATTAACAATGTTATCAAAATATTCATCATTTTCACTATATTCACCAGGAAGTTTATCTATCTCATTCCTATAATCTCTTAAATTAACTCTTATTATCCAATTCAATTTATTTTGACCCTTATAGAATTCGGACAAAAGTGTCAGTGTTACTGACTTACCCATACCTGGTAAATCAGCAATGACAGTAGACCTTGCATCCTTGTCAATAATAAGATAAGAATCTAAACCATCAGCTGTTTTACTAACAATCAGCTTACTTAATTCTGATGTTTTACCTTTAGAACGCTTCCAAACTAGGCAACCACTTGTACTTGTAATTTCCTTGCTTTCAAGCAAGTGAATATCGAAATCCTCTAACTCTTCTCTGTCAGACAAGTCATTAAAACTTTTTTCTTTATTGGCATTATTTAATATAACAATGGGTTTACTTCCATCAAGCTTATCATCTGTAAAAAGAGCTATTTTATCTTTATGAATTTTGTACAGCTCTTCAAATTTTTCTTTTATATCATTCTTTCTTGTTATATCATTTGTTATATCATTAACAACAAATATGTCTTTTTTATCTTTATCTTCTTTTGTAACATATTCACGAAGTTTATCTGCATCTATCTCTATCTGATTAAACTTACGATCAGTATAAAACTTAGGATTATAATAACGGTTCCACATAAACTTGTTGTCTTTCGATTCAATAAAATGAATTGTTTTATCTGGATAATCATGACATACTATTTCAAAATCTTTTATATTCTCATCATGATCTTTGCTAATTAGTAAAAAAAACTGGTTCTTGTTTTTGTCATTTAAGTCACGATTGTCGAATAAACATATTTTTTCCTTAGTGATTCCAAGATTTGTAAGCTCTTCTTCCTTTATCCCACTGATTACAAATAAATCATCTTCAACATCTTTAAAGCGCTCTATTTTAATCTCCTCAGATATTATGTTATAGGCAGGAGATCCAGAATCACTTTTTTGTGGTACTTTACTACCTACGTTGATTTCCTTATTATTAATAAGCTTAGATAATACTTCTCCATCTATTAGACATTTTGACCTTTCACCTATTAATGTATGTAGACTTACATTTTCTCCTTGAAACACAACTTTTACTTCTTCTTCTTCTTCTTCTTTCGAAATCTTTAGAAATTTTTCTTGTGATTTAGGGGTAAGATAAATTAGGCTAGTCTGTTCATCTATTTTTTCGATATATTTATCAGAAAAACCATTTTTAAATTTATTAGCTAGAGCATCACCTTGTTTTGTAATGAGAACAATCTTTTTGCTGGATTTGTTTTTTATAATATCTTTCAAATTTTCGTATAGATTTTCTACATCATTCTTTTCAAAATCGCATTCAATTGCCAAAAAGTCAGCTTTTTCGAAGGCTTTTAACATACGATCTTGAATTGATAAAATCGTTCTTAAACTGACAAAAATATAACTACCTTCATCTTTATTTTTTATTGCTTGATAAACCTTAATAGCAGTCAAAGTAGTGTAGTCAGTAACAATATTGAAAATTTTATCAGAAGGAAAAAAGTCGTTACTTTTCCTATTTTTATCATCAGTACAAATCTTTTGAATAGATCCGTCCTTAAACTCAATACCACACTCTTTTAATTTAGCTATATACACTAACGTTGGACCTACTACTATCAAATGACTAATTTTTTTTTCTGCTTCCGCAAAAAATTCAATAACCTCTTTAGCGGTTGAAATAAACTCTTTTTTCTCTAAGTTTAAAGCATCAGCCACTCTTACTTGAAATTCATATGCAATGTAATCAGTATCAAAGCCTGCATACCACAAACATTTTCTTTTGATAAATTCATCTAACTCTTCCTGAGAATAGTTAACAACAAATGTCAAATGCTTAAAAAATTCCTCTATCTCACCCTTTATGTCATTTAAGCTTTTCTCTGGCAAGTTATTAGACGGTAAAATTTCATTAATATTATTTTCAATATCACCATTCTCCATACTCTCCCAAAAAGCTTCCTCGCTTATCAATATTTCTTTGCAGGTTGCAAATTCTTTTCCTGTATTTTCATTTTTTCCTGTAATTGTGAAATGATATTTCCTAAGCTCTTCGTAAATTTTTAAACCATCGTCATTTTGATCTATTAAATTTGACTTCTTAAGCTCAGTTTTTAGTGACTCTCTAAGTTCATTTAAATTGCCAGGAAGTTTTTCATCTTCCCAGAATACTCTACTAAATCTAACTTTATTTTGTGCATCTTCAACAAGGACATAATTAGCTAATTTGTCAATATTATCTTTAATTATTTTACTACGTCTTTCAATCTTGATTCCATCTTTACTTTTTTTAATTAGTAATGCAATTTCATCAGCAAATTTGCCAGGTTCTGATATATCAAAATTATTGCTTGAGTTTTCTTTTTTATTTTTAAACCCTAATTTCAATAAGAACTCTCGAAATCTTTTAGCTTCATCAGATAAATTATCCTCTTCTCCTTTTTTAAAGCTCTCATTAAATTTTTTCCCTTCTAACATTATACCTTTGCTTGATAAACTTTTATGGTCTTTTGCTAAATTAATCATTTCTATTTGATTAGCATCAAATTTATTAAAGCTTCTCATAGTTTCCCAAAAAGCTTCCTCGCTTATCAGCATTTCTTTGCAGGTTGCAAATTCTTTTCCTGCATTTTTATTTTTTCCTGTAATTGTGAAATGATATTTCCTAAGCTTTTCGTAAATTTTTGAACCATCGTCATTTTGATCTATTAAATTTGACTCCTTAAACTTAGTTTTTAGTGACTCTCTAAGTTCATTTAAATTGCCAGAAAGTTTTTTATCTTCCCAGAATACTCTACTAAATCTAACTTTATTTTGTGCATCTTTAACAAGGACATAATTAGCTAATTTGTCTATATTACCATTTACTATTTTTCCTTGTTCTTTTCCCTGTCTTGTAATTCTAACTTCCTCTGTACTCTCAATAATCTTCGATTTAATTATTTCGGCAATTTTTTCTGGATTAGGCAGTGTAAAATCACTACTTAAGTTTTTTTTTTTATTTTTAAACCCTAATTCCAATAAGAACTCTCGAATTATTTTAGCTTTATCAGATAGTTCATCGTTGTTTATAAAGCTAGGGTGGAATTTACCAGATGTATCAATTACCCTGTTTTTTATAAGATCATAGAAATAAGAACCTAGAGGACCTTCCTCAGTTACAGATTCATTTTTTAATACATACCCTAGTAACTCCTCTACCAGCTTAATTGAATCGTATGTTCTTCCTAGATGTTTAATTACCTTTTCTTTATTAGGATGGCCATCACCTTTCCTAAATCCCAAATGCTTGGATTTCTTACCACTTTCTTTTTCTATGAAATCCAAAATTGGAATAATACCTTGTGGTTCAAAGTCTTTTTTCAACTTATCATCAAAATCAATATTTGTGGCGATAATCAGTTTATTAATTTTGCCATTTTTATATTTGGGATTCTTCTTTATTTCATCTCTGTAAGAAAGAAAGTATTTCTCTAAGGCAAAAGGACGTTTGTCTTTTTCATTTGACCTTGAAGAGTCTTCCTTTTGTTTAGACTTGAGTAACTCCTGTAGAGTAATTTTTTCTTCTCTCTTTAACTTATGCTTAGCTTGTAAAAAATTATATTCATATGAATTTGTTTGATCAGTTTCATATGATCTCCAAACCAAATCATCAAACTTCCCAGCGTCAGGATCTTCTGTCTCAAAATCTATTGTCTTAAACTTAAAAGCATCATTTTTTGCATCCTTTAATCTATCTCTAGCTTCCAGTGCAACTATCATCATCCACTGCACTTGGTAAGCAATTCCATGATAAGATTTAAGCAGTCCTACAGATTGTCGTGATTTTGTATTTTCTTCCCCATTTGAGCTCTGTTCTCGAGACCCTGATTTAGATTCTACATTACCTTTCACAGACCGGTCATCAGGACTAGAAATTTCTGAATTTTTTGCATTACTGTCGTCTGATTCATCTTCTCCTGATTCATGTTCTACATCAACTTCCATAGTATAGTTACCAGGACTAAAAGTTTTTGGCTCTTTCGGATTACTCTTTTCTGGTTTATCTTCTTTAGAATCAGTTTTAGTTTTCTTTTGCCCTTGCAATACTTTTGCAAATTCTCTCCCCTTATTGTTTAAATCATCTAAAGTTGTTTTCTCAGCAAATTGAGAGCTATTGCCCTGATCAAATTTTTTTTGCCTTTTATTAGAATCAGATGGAGATTGGTCACGTTTCCTTTTATTATCCTTTTGCTGAGCTTGATCTAACATTTGAATGATACTTTGTTTATTAGGATTGCTGCTATCAAGCTCATTAGCTAAGCTTAGTGGTATTTTATCTTCATTATTTGTCATGTTAATCTTTACCTGTTTACTTAAAAGTAATTGCACAAGTTCTTTATTACCTTTAGAAGTAGCAATACGTAAAGGGGTATCACCTTGATTGTTTTTAATGTTTACATCTATCCCTTGCTTTTTTAGATGAAGCTTAACAACATCTTGATGTTCTTTACTTACAGCGACAAAAGAATGATCAAATTGATGCAGAGATTATTGTAGATTATTGCCAAAGACAGGAACCTTCCCGTTGGACACCACCTCCTCCTGAAAAGAAAAAATTAAAACATCTTTATCGTTGTTCAACTGCGCTAAAAGATGAATTAATATTAATAAGTAATCATCTAGAAAAAAAGAGAGACTGCCTAAAGAAGTTGCAAATGCTTGAGAAGATCTTGCAATGAACATAGAACAAAAAATAAAAACAATAAAAAATTCCATACGTGAACTATTAAATTACAATACAAAGAGTTATTAGAAAATTTTCAACTTCTATTTACTATTCCAGGCGTAGGAGAGGAGTCAGCAACAGCTATTTTAGCTGAAGTTTCTGACATAAAAGCTTTTAGAGATGCCAGGTAATTGGCAGCACATGCAAGAGTTATACCACGAAATATAACGTCAGGTTCATTTGTATATGCTAAACCCAGACTAAGCAAATCCGGTTCACAAATATTACGTAAAGCACTTTTCTTTCCTGCCATAGTAGCTAAGAATCACAATCCTATCATTATGAGCTTCTGCCAAAGACTAAAGGAAAGAGGTAAGCATAATATGGCCATCGTTGGTGCTGCAATGCGTAAGTTATTCCATATTTTTTGGTATTCTAAAATCCAAAAGTGTTTTTAATCCTGAGCATATCAAAAACTACAGGACTAGAAGGTTGACTGAAGATTTAGTAATTTAAAATTATAAAGAATGCTTCCATTCGATCTTATATAAAATAGTATCTTATACAAATTTATTGAATGTAGTTGGTTAGTGTATATGTTGATAAGTAAATTAGTTTTATACGTACAAAACAGCAGAGATTTACTTATCAACATATACACTAACTATAATCTATACACCGCTACACGGGATATAAATTGGAAGTACTTTTTGATTTTGCAATACAGCTTGGGCAATTTAGATTCAATTTTTAATTTTTTTGTTGACTAGCGAGACGGTATCTTGTATCAACATAACAGGGGAGGCTTTTAATAAGGAAGCTGAACATTTTGTTAATCTCTTACAGAAAAGCAATAGACTAGACTACATCTTAAGCAAAGGGAATACAAAATAAGCAAGGGGATTGCAAAATTAGCTCTAAATAAGTTGTTAAAGTTTCTGCTTTGCAAGAAAGGCAAAAACACTAAATTAGAGTCTCCCCAAGCTTCAAGTGTGAATGTTAGCGAAGCCCAGCAAGATTGTTGTATTATGTTATAGTTGGTGAGTAAGTAGCTGGAGTTTAAAATAGTTGCATATACTGAAGCTCATTTAAATATAGACCCTCAACGTTGCTTAACTTTTCAATCCATGGTAGATTAGTAGTCCCTACTATGATGTAGATCTATGCTAGACTATAACTAATGTTTCACTTCCATTAAGGGAATATTATTCCAGCTACTGCTGCCATAGTTATCAATAGAAGCGTTTAAGTATTCTGTGTCAAAGCGCACGGGCACATCGAATTCAAAGCTTGCAGTGATTATTGCACCTTTTGCTGGTGGTTTGATAAATGTAATTTCTCTAGTTGAGTAATTTACTGAGTATTTGCTTTCTTCTTTGCAGTTTAAATAGATCTTTACAGTGCCACGTACTGGCTTTTTAATTATGCGTATGTGCTTGTCTTGTCCACTTGCGTAAGTTTTGATCAGTTGAAAAGTTTTTTTTTATCATCTCCTATGCCAATCTTTTGATCGATGGCTGTAAAATCTGACCAATCCTTAAAACGAAACCCTTGTTACGCGTCCGACGAGGTCGTATTTATATAAACACGAATAAGACGATATGGTTATGGATACACAATCGGATACAAAACCGGTAGTTCAGTGGTACAAAATCATATATTTAACACAATTCCAAAATTTACATGCAACGTTTTCTTAGCGTCGAAATTATTAACGCAATTAAGCAAGGGTTACTTCCCGTTGTTACGATAACATCGCGAAGAACGAACGGTGGAGGATTAAGATGGTTGTTACGTTCGTGGCGGGACGCGATGTCTGTGATAAAGCGCTGCCCGGGCCGAGCGGAAGAACAGGCGGGCGCTTTTGCGACGATATAATGGAGAGTTGCGCGAAATCGCGACTTTTTTACGAGGTTTCGTTTACTTTACGGAAGGTCTGATCGAAGGCCCTTCGTCGTTGCCGAGAGGAACTGCTACCTTGCAAGTGGCCCGTGATACGCACTTCCAGGCTGGTTACTTGAAGATCTCGTGGGGCGCTCTCACTGGCTCTAATTCGAAATACACTCTAATTCGGAATACACTCTAATTTGAGATACACTCTAATTTGAAATACACTCTAATTCGAAATACGCTCTGATTTGAAATACGCTCTAATTCGTGAGACGGAAAAAAGGAATCTTAGCGTGAAGTTAGCTGCTGAAGATTTCGCGGCACAAGAAGCACCCGCGTCTCGAGGCAGGGTCTTATATCTCTGAGCGCGGTGCGGTACGGGGGTAGGAAAAGGGCCCGCGGGCCGCGCGTATCAGGTGCAAGCGTCGCTCGGTACGGAAGTCTTCTCTCGCTTTCTATTGTTATTACTACGGATAAATTGAATAGGTAACTTAATTACTACGCAGGGTTGCTTCTACTTCATCTAGCTTATGATACTAGGATTCTAGGTAGTCTCTAGCGCGGGAGAAGGTGAGCGGTTAGCGCCGATGCTGTCACTGTTGTTGCTGATGCACACCTGTCACCATTTGTGATATTGATTCGCGATCGATTCCCAATTTCTTTACCGTAACTCAAAAAGAGTTAGTAATTAATTATTTCTAACAGTTAGAAGCGAGGCGTATTCGCCGTGGGAAGGTGCTGATGACAGCATCAGCACCCAAAAAAAAATATTCTGTCGTTTAGTGGCTCCCGCTTAATGTTAGGGGATTTTCCTCTGAAATATGGTCTCAAGAAGATATTTTAAAAGGTAGAGGAATATCCTCTTACCATGAGACACTAGACTTAAGATTGTGTCCTCTTAATACTAGAGGACACTGATTTCCGATATTCACCCGAAATAAATAAAAAAAATTATTTATTTCGAAATTTTATTACTATTTTATAACTAAATTTGTTTCTTAAGACGCAGTCTATGATTATAAATATTTTCTTGTATTTGAAAAACACACTTACCTTGGTGGGATTCGAACTCGGGACCTCTGGATCGTGAGCCAACTGCCTTACATGGTAGACCACTTCTTAATTTGATGTAAGTGTTATATATAGTCTACATATGTCATAACCAGCGCAAATATATAATTTTCCAAAAATTATCTTAAGAAACAAATTCAGTTTAAAAAGAGTAATAAAATTTTGAATTGGATATATGATATAATATTTCTTAATGTCGGGTGAATGTCAGAAACCAGTGCCGGCTCATTATGAAATTTTGTGTTCGTAAATATATTTATGAAAATAGTATATTTATAAAGTTAAAACGTTAAAACATTCTTATCAAATCCTTACAAGAATAGACAAAAATAAGAAAACCTTTATTATGGCATCCCTAATAAATAATTATCGGGACCTTATCCGGTTAGCCCTAATAAATAAGTATTTATGAAGTTAAAACATCCTTATCAAATCTTTACAAGGGCCTTATTAGATAAAAATAAGGAAACCTTTCTTATGGAATCCCTAATAAATAATGATCGGGACCTCATCAGGTTAAAATAAGGAAATCTTTCTTATGGCATCCCTAATAACTAATGATCGGGGCCTTATGTTATGTAAGGCCATCCCTAACAAATTTCTATACGGGCGTCTCGTATGGTGGCGTACGCATCGCGTAGCTAATAAGACGATCGTCTTTTAACTTTAACGCGCGCGCCGCAAATATCTAGCATATCCTCTTATTTTAAGAGGCTATTCGGATTACTATAGTAGAATTTGCTGTAGAGGAATTTACTCTTGATTATAGCTTACGCATCCATTCTTTTATAAAGTAATACGTATTACTTAAAGAAGGATATTCTTCATGTAAGATTTTTTGCTTAGAGGAACTGCTAAGAGGAATTCCCCACTTATCAGTAGAACATTTTTTTTGGGTGTAGTATCGAGATAACCGGCTCGGGTAAGCGTGAGAGCGTCTGGCTCTCCGCGCGCCTTCTCGGAACTGTTGACAGTATGCATTCCTTAATATTATTATCAATCTATCGGCAGACCGTTACAAAAGTTATTAGTTATTGTCCTTTTATACATTTAAGCTGTATCTACGCTAATAAGGATTAATCAATCTACAGCTACGTAGCGAAGGCAGAACATAAAATAGCGAGCTGCGAGAACGCGCGCGCGCGTGCGCGCGGTGCAATAATAAGCAACAATACTAGTAATGAACGCGTTCGGTGGGCTCGAATAGTTCGTTGCTATGTTGCTAATGATATTTAAATAGGTCGTTACTCCTTGTGATTTGACTGGGTTAATTCGTTTGCGTTAGGTACGACGTAAAACATAAGGAATGAAGATATAATGTACGCGTTGAGAGGTGCTGAATAGGCAAGATAGCAGTCAGATAACGCTCGCCGCGCGGTAGGACCGGCGAACGGTACAGGAGTTATATCTGTTATTATTTCGTTCTAACGAACTAAAACATTGCCGACCGAAGTCACGTTCTCCCTATTACTGGTTTAGTATTCCCGCGAAATAGGACAAGCGATTATTAATAATACTCTTAATAACTAAGGCGTACAATGAAGCAACTATCTAATAAGACGCTACGAGGAATTAACGCATGGGCGCAAAAAAAAGAGAAATGTATCGGCGGACGTCACACGCTACTGCTTTACCTTTTCGTGCGTGAAAAAATGTTATTAATTCTAGTTGTTGCTCGTTTGATCTGACCCCAGAAGCTGTGTTATATTTTATATTTAGCACGTGCGTCAGACCAATTATTAATGTTACACTGTTCACAACCATTGTTATAACGTCAGTGGAAAATTCCGGTCCTCCAGTGGAACCATAAGATATATTTTCTGGAAATCTAGGCCGGTATTCATAGTCGAATCTTATATTTAAGACCGTCTTAAGTACGATCTTAAGATGTAAGCCAATCACAGAGCCGTATTAGCATCTTAAGACATTACTTAAGACAGTCTTAAAATAAGAATCGACTATGAATACCGGCCCTAATTTTTGTAAATGACATATGTCCTTCTGTGAAAATAAAATTGAGATAGTTTGGCTAAAAAAGAGACTTCTTGCATAACCATATGAAAAACCAGTAGCCCACTCTTTTTTGTCATTCCAGCGTGTGACGCTGGAATCCAGAAAATAAAGAACCGGTGTCAGCTATTTGGATGGGCGCCGGGAAGGAGGTGCAAGGCGGTGTACTTGCACCCCCCTGGCCTATGAAATAAGTGGGGAAGAGACAGGGAAAAAAATTTACTGGAAAAAAGAATTTATGTAATATAGAATAATATCGACTATAATTTTTTCAATTGAACAAAAACTCAATACTTAATATTATCATTTGTAATAAGCCTTTGGGAAACAATTTTAGAAAAATCAATATTAAAACAAAAACTTGAGCCGTCTTGGTTGCTTTCCAAATTCATTTGTCACATTATCAATGAATTCTGTTTCTTCTTGCACTCTTTTTCTATGAACGCTGAGCATGCACAATCCACTTAGCCTATCGTTTCCCATAGTAGACCGATTCCAAGTCTTGACGCGCCGTAATGTACTGAATGAGCGTTCAATGCTACATGTTGTCGCTGGAAGAGTCAGGCCAATTTTGATTGCCTCAGCTACAGCTGGGTAGAACGGTGTTGCTTGACAAATTAAATCTGCGTACTCGAGGGATTCATTTGGGGTTGGTTCATTTTTCCACATCTCATACCATGTGGTAGCCTCGGCGATAAAATTAGATAAAATATCTCCATAAAGACTATTTATGTCTTCTACAACAGCAAGAAATGACACTTTATCCAATTTTTTCATAGCATCTGGATGAAGCTGCATAAGCGAAAATGCTTTTTCGTGCGTAGAAGAGAAACGATCTCTCAGAGAAGAAATAATAGAGTCCAAGTAAGGGATAAAGATAGATCTTCTAAAGAAATCTTCTACATTTTCAGAAGGTTGATTCGATCTTTGAGTCTGTCTTGCAGCCACTCGAGGACGTTTGAATTCAATATCTAGTTCTTCGCAAATTTGTTGAGCTTTTTCAAAGATGGTAGTGAACTGTATTAAAGCATTATTGCGGTGAGATTGAAGCACATTTGTTAATTTAGCCACGTGATCGTTTATTGTTTTTATGTTCATGTTTACTTGTTGGAGTTGGTTGCACACAGGTTCAAGTTTGGCGGAATAAATAGCAATGATTAGGAGCGTCACAATGTAGTTTGACGTTGTTGCAGTCGTGTAGAGTTGATGAGCTTTGACCTTCGTCTTTGAGTTTGGTGCGTCCTCTGAAAGTTTTTTTAAAGCTCGTACAATTGTCGAAAAATTCTCAGAAAATATTCTGATACTCTTGTACTTTGCCGACCAGCGCGTTTCACAAAACAAAGGGATAATGGGAATCATGTTCCGCCGTATTTTTAATATAATGCTACTCAAAAAATTAATTTTTAATAATGAGAATACGTTCTACAATGTTTAAACTTAATTCTAAAATTGTTTGTGATCCACTTATGCCTTTGTTCACCAACGTCGTTTAACTTGAACCTTCAATTTACTCTTTGGCCGGTATTCACAGTCGGATCTTATATTTAAGACCGTCTTAAGTACAATCTTAAGATGTTATGAACCAATCACAGAGCCGTATTAACATCTTAAGACATTACTTAAGACAATTTTGAAATAAGATCCGACTATGAATACCGCCCTAAGCGTACGCCGAGGCTGGCGTTTCGAACGATAAACGCGCGAGAGACGACGCGAGAGACTAATAGCGTTTTTCATTGGCAGAACTGGTGCGCACTCAGTGCACATTAAAACTGTTATACACTGATTTAATCTCTAATATTTAAAGTAAAATGTAAATATTTCGACTGATAAAATACCCAGTACATATTTTACCAAATAGTGCAATAAAGAATATTGAGGATTTCATAATTTAACCCGTTTATATTAAACATACACTTTACGTTGGTTTGTGTACGACGGCTTTAATGTGCACTGAATGCACACCATCTGGCTCTGCCAATGAAAAACGCTATAAGCGTACGTCGAGGCTGACGTTTCGTTTAGGTCAACTTTCCGTTCAAAGCGTCGCAAAAAAGACGAGAAAGATCTCCAATAGGAAAGAAAAAAGACTAATACTTGTAATGAAAATATAAGTATATTTATTTTGTGAAATCAACCAATTCAATATTTATGCGTGGTATATCTGCCGTTCCTTAAATTCTAAATTCAGATTTAACCTTTTCTCATCAATAATTTGACCATCGAAATTACATATCGTTGTACCATGTTTCCAAAGCTGTACATATCGTTTAACATGTTTCCAAAGCTGACTGATTGATTCGTAGGATTCGACATTGAGTTTGTTACGACCTAACGTTACGATCAATTTTACTAACGAATAACAGGTTCTACGATCAAGAGACGTCCAAAAGCATTCCAAATAAGAGTAACTTTCAGTAAACTGTCATCGATGTTGGAAACATCGTTCCTTATAAAGCCATCAAAATCGTCGTTCGTTCGACGTTTAATTTTCGAGTAGTAGAGGATCTACGTTGGTCTCGTGAAAAAATCGTTATTTGTTGGACAATATTTCTTGACGAAAGTACGCATAGTATTTTTCGTTAATGAATATAATAATGGAAAACGTTTCGTGTCTCTTGTAGTACGCAATTTTGATTCAATTAATTGTATTTGTTGTGCCCGTAGCCGTGAAGGAGGAACTTTATCGGGATGTAGGCGCCCAAAGGATTAGGATCCACGCACTAATAAATGACACTCCGTTTACTTTACAGTAAAAGAGGATATATTTGCTCTCACTTTATTACAAGAGGTTTAAATAGTAACTTAAGTCAACACGCGTTAATTAGGATGCGCGGTTACTCTTAGAAACGATCTGTCTGATCCTGTTGCTACTGACATATATATTAATTTCATTAAGGCGGAAGGAGGGGTGACCCCCCGATCGGAGCACGTACGCTGCTCCGTGCGACTCCGTCGTTGTCTCAGCATTCTGGGAACAGAACTGTGACTCGCTTTCTTCTCGTCACGTTCCTCTTTAATAATTTAATAATTTTAATTGTCTCATCTTATATTAATATTTTCTATTTTGATCACATATTGATTATTAAGCATGTTCTTATTTCCAAAGGCTGGTCGGGATACGACATATTGTTAATTTTGTACAAGAACAATCCAAGTCGTTTTTTCGTAAATGAATTTTGGATTTTAAGACTATGCACAACTTAACAAAAAATTCTAGTTCGTCGATAGTTACGTCACATTTGTTCATATCGTAAGAGAATCGTCGTAAAAAATTACCGACATCGTCCTTTAACACTGACTTAACAAATGTAAATTCAATGTTACCGAAGGAACTGAGCGATGTATTTTGTATTAAAACAGATAACCATGAGCCAACGTTCGCAATTCGATCGTCCTGTCTACATGACGATTCTCTTTATAGATTGGGCATACGACTGTCGTATTCCTCGACCTGACAGATCAGGATACGCCAAAGCTTGTGCGTTATTTATGTCCACGACTTCGACTGCCATATGTGCTTTGATCCTTTTAGACCTTCGAGTCGCACGATACGAGCGATTAACGACTGTTTGAGACCGATCGATAATCGTGGTCGTTTAATTCGGCTCTTTTCCTCCAACGACTTGAGATACTTGTCACATCGTTGCTCCAACGTATTCTTTAAATGTCTTTTCATCATTTTCTGCAAATAGGACACAGTTTGCACGACGTTATTTGATACAATGGACCTTTACATTCCGAACAGAATAAATTATCGATGAGTATATATGGATCGGTGAGATGTTTTCGAACCTCGCGAAGACGTGAAAATAGCCCGCTGATTCTTACGATGCACGGATAGCAAAACTTTGCATGATCGGAAGTGTAATAGAAATATATGCAGCATATCTTTTTCAAAGTATTCAAGGTATTAACTTTGGCTTGGTTTAAAACTCGATATCTTTCTTCTATAATGTCTTCCTCCATATCCCTGTCGTAATAAGAATCATCCGAAAGAATTTCATCTTCATCTGACATTTCCTCTTCAGTGTCTTCAACTTTCTCTTCTTCAGTATCTATTTCCATGTCTTCTATTTGTTGTCTATTGCTTTCAGTCTCCATTGATTCATCCTCGGGAAGTGTGATTTGATCTGACATTTCCTCTTCATTGTCATCAACTTCCATTTCTGTAAAAGGCGCGAAATTTATTTCCATGTCTTCTACTTCTTGTCTATTGCTTTCTATCTTTATCAATTCATCCTCGGGAGGTGTGATTTCCATTTTACTTTACTTTTTATATATTTGGTGTACCAACGACTTTCAGTTCTCGACTACTAAATGTATACTCAGATTCTTCATTTTATATATACTAATGTCGCATCATTTGATTTTTATCATGTAATTTCACCACGATTTCCGCATCTCAGGAGGGATGGGCGATATACAGGGTGAAAAATGTCTGGAACCGGTGAGAGAAATATCTCGAAAACAAGACATTTTAGGAAAAAATGTTTTATACACAAGTTGTAGGGCTTCAATAAATGCATCAACTGGTGGTACTTATTTGACCTTGAGCGTAAATATGGAGGAGCTTTCAAGGTCAACTTTAAAATTTTAAATAGAAACCCCCACTTTTTATTTAATATTCTTGTAGCCGACATTGAGAGCTTTTCAAAACACTATCAATAAATTTCTTTCGGTTGAGTACTTTTCGAGATATGAGTTGACACAGTTCAAGTACCGTCAGCATTAGCATTAGCCAAGAAGTACCGCGTGGAGGTTGCACGGTCGGATTTACACCCCATTGTGTGTATGTGTGTGTGTGTGTGTGCACGCGTGTTATATCAACATATCAACGGTTATTAAACTCATTTCATCAGTTATTCTCTGCTTCTCAATTCTTCGACAGGTTTTGTTTTATAAACATAATCTTTTAAGAAGCTCCATAAACTCACGCTAGCAAAGCCGGCAACACGCTGTTGATAGGGATACGCTAGCAAGCGTCGGCATCTCTGGCGATAAGCAGCTGAACTCCACGCTCAGGAGCTTTTTCTCTTTCAAGCTTTTGTAGTTTAATAACCGTTGATATGTTGATATAACACGCGCGCACACACGCACGCACACACACGTACGCGCACGCACGCACGCACGCACGCACACACACACACACACACACACACACACACACAATGGGGTGTAAATCCGACCGTGCAACTTCCACGCGGTACACCTTGGCTAATGCTAAAGCCGGTGGTACTTGAACTTTGTCAACTTATATCTCGAAAAGTACTCAACCGAAAGAAGTTTATTGATAGTGTTTTGAAAAGCTCTCGATGTCAGCTATAAAAATATTAAATAAAAAGTGGGGGTTTCTATTTAAAATTTTAAAGTTGACCTTGAACGCTCCTACATACTTACTACTACCGGGCTATACCGGGTGAGGAAAAAGTCTGGAACCGGTTATATATATATATATATATATATATATATATATATATATATATATATATATATCAGTGATTTAGAGATACTCCAGTGTCACTTTTGGAGTAACATTGGCGTGATATATAATGTTCTCCTGCATAAATTTAATTTTCACATACAGGTAATTCTATCTATCAGTTTCTTCAGAGATGTTTAGAAGTTCTGAGGCATGAATTCAGCGAGCTTAAAACAGTAATGGCAGATCAGTTAATGTATGACTACGTTTACACGGCGGCTTATAAGCCGAAGTTGTAACTGCCGTATACTATCCGATCCAAAACTTTTCTTCTTTTTATCAACATGATTACTTAAATATGAGCCTCTTTCATACTCTAAACATTTGAATTAATCTCTTTTGATATATACATACTAGAAAGTGTAGTTTAAAATCAAAAGAAGCTCTTATTTAAATGATTATTATGATCAAAAGAAGAAATGTTTTGGATCGGATAGTATACGGCAGTTATAACTTCGGCTTATAAGCCGCCGTGTAAACGTAGTCTATGTCAAGGAGGATCTTATATTACATGCTCCATTAGACGTTTTACGATTTTATTGTAACTAAGGTAAATATACTAAATGATAAAACTCATGAAGCAATATCACAATGTTGGCATGTTATTTTATTTTACTTAGGTATTTATCACGATTGAAAGAATACTTTGTATAATTCTCCTTTATGTTATTTTAGATTATGATACGAGAGGAACAAACACATTTTTCCAGCGAGTAGATGGGAACCTTTTGATCCAACGAAAAGTTACGACAAGTATAGTGTCGGATAAAAATAGGAAGAAAGATAAAATTTGATAAACTTAGATTCAACAAATTGTCCAATTTTGTTTAAAGGATATATATATATATATATATATATATATATATATATATATATATATATTACAATCTTCTTTCCACGATAACTCAGCAACAAAAAATTGTAGAAACATTTAAAAAAAAAGATTTTGTAAGGAAAACTTCATCAAGCTTTCACGTTACAAAGTCGAAAATTTTCGCAGATTTTTTTGTGCACGTGACAGGCCCACAAAGTGAGAAAAATTTTCTATTTTGCCCAGCTCGTAGTTTTCTATATGTAAAAATTATCAAACTCACAGAAACTAAAAAATAATAGTAACCTTTCAAAAGTAGAGATTTTAAGCTTGAAAATCCTTTCTTTAAATGTACAGATCCTTGTTGTTGAACATACAGAAGTGTTATGTTTACATACTATTACTTAGACATACTATCACCTAAGGATATACTATACTAATACATGTTTATAACATATTATGCTGAGTTGTATTTGTATTCTATGTCGCAAAATATATATGTTATAAACATGTATTGTTTAATGCTTATATGATCCCTAATACTACAAAAAGAAATGATATCACAACAAAATTGCCTTTAAAAAAAAAGGTAAAAAAAAGGCGTCAAGCCACACGCGTTCGAAGAAAGTGGTTATCTCAAAAAAACCGATGAGGTATCTTTGTACCTAAAAAAAACTGATGTTGTATGTTTGTACCTAAAAAAAACCGATGTGGTATGTTCGTACTTCAAAAAACCGATGAGGTATCTTTGTACCTAAAAAAATCGAAGTATCTCTGTACCTAAAAAAAAACCGATGAGGTATTTTTATACTTCTAAAAAACCGATGTGGTATGTTTGTATTTTCACAAAAATAAATGATATCTATAAATTGCGTCAAGTATAAAATAAATATATATATTTTTCGGAAAATAACTGTTGTATTATTTTAAAAAAATATCTTTGTATTTAAGTGTCTTCTTACACAAGTCATAATAGCTTCATTTTTCCTTACAGACATTATAATATAACCAAATTCCGTTACCTAACTCAACCCAAGTGATATGTATCTTTTTAAATAAATGTTTTCTTGATTAATCTTTAAATAAATCTTTAAATTGCGTTAATCAGAAAGAGAAAATACAATTACAAAATTTTTAATCCAACACAGGAATACAAGGTATTTAAATGCAAAGATGTTAATCGCAAAGATTAAAAACTGTTAAAGAAGTAACAATAAAAAATGCAAATATTTTATTAAAATAAAAAAAATTTCGTACAAAAACTTGACGCTGCTTTTTTGTACCAAGTACACGCGCAGCATGTTAGCTCGAAGAAAGTGGTTATGGAGTAAAAAAGCGTCAAGTGTTTTTGTACGAAATTTTTTTGGAATATGGATTTTTAGTACTGGCAGTGAATATCGGAACGCAGCTTCAGACAGAGCTGAATCACCCCCTGCAGTCAAAATACTTTAGAAATTATTGAGCTGGTTGAAGTTTGGAACATTCCTCTGGAGCGATTTTTTTTTTAATAATTTGTTTTATTTCTCCTTTGACACAGAGGAATTTTTGAGTGCAACACAAGAAATATATAAGAGACCGATCCGATACACCTTGCGGAAGACACCCTTATACTCGAAAAACCTGCCCTTGATTTTTTGAGTATAAGGATGTCTTTCGCAGGGTGTATTGGATCGGTCTCTTATATATTTCTTGTGTTCCTCAGGCACCTCACTATAAAGCCAGCGAAGAACAGCTAACGCTATCGCCTCTATCCTTTCATGGAGCGAAGAAAAGCTGGCGTATTACCTCCACTTCACGCAATGCAAAGTGGCATTGAAAAGCAGAGCTAACGCTACTTAACCTAGAAGAAGAAAAACTGCGTATAATAAAAATGGAGTACTCCAATTATTATAGACAGTATGTACATCGCGTACGTTGAATATTACAGACGTACAGTGGCAGCTATATTGCAGCTAGAAATGCATTTTGTAATAATAGTCCATTGCTAAAGATTATCCATGCGACTATTAAGTCTAAAAGAAAAGAGTAGATAAATGCAACAATACAATAACTATGTCGGTATTATTGTCAATTGTAAAAACAATAAAAAATTGTCTATGTCAGTCGGTTGTGTTGGTGGAGGAGGAGGAAGTATAAACGGCGGAATGTTATTGAATTAAATGAAACATTACATTAAAACTATAATCTTTTATTATGTTTAAAAGAACAAATAGACAAAACTATATGTATTTCTCAATTAACTTAAAATAAATTTTATCTGATAAAATAGTTATATAAATATATACTGTTGGAAACTGGTAAATAGCGCAAATTTACATTGTTAAGAGAAAATTAAGTCAAAATAGGAAAAAATTTACAATACAAAGGAAAGTAAGTTAACAAAAACATCTTATACAATATCAAGCACTATACTAACCGTATAAAAATTACCATTTACAAAAATAAAAATAAAAATAATGTATTTTAGAACAATATATATATATATATATATATATATATATATATATATATATATATATGGGGCATTCCATGCCAACTCGACCAATGATTGACCCCGACCATTTTTGATTTGGCCGAAAATTTTTTGTGTTTTCATACTAAATGAAAGTAGCTTCCATGATTTTTTTTAGATTTTTATTTCTACTCATACTTAAGTTATGGATTTTTAAAGAAAAACGCAGTTTAAAATTTGACAAATTTCAAATGCCTGTAACTTTAAGAAGAAAAAAGATATTGTAAAAAAAAAGGTGGGCTTTCTTTTCGTTTTTAAATGTACTTTTCGAAGAAAATATCGAAAAAATGTTTAATGCGCAATATGACTGTTTTTTTTTAGGATTTAAGTAAAAAATGTTTGTTTTTCTCAGTGCGACCGTTTTGATTTTTTTCAAAAAAATCTCATAAATTCTAGACTTAATTTCAAAATTTTTAAGACTTGGATGAAAATGGGATTCCAATAACTTCGATTTTTTAAGGGACTTTTTCTTCATTTTTTTCGAAAATAATTTTTTTAGAAATAAGATAGACTCTATCGATGGCTATCAAAAAATTTGATAAATTTACAGACAACAATCCTGAAATTTCGATCTATAGGTAAAGAGGAAATTCGAATATTTTCTATTTTTTAATTGCATTTTTACTTATTTTTATTATTGAATTACTTTTTCTTAATGGAATATTATAAATTGGGGTACTTTAACGGATAGCATGTAACAATTAAATCATATTTAATAAAAAAAACACGTATATTATCTATGAAAATAGCAATCAGATTTATTTAAAAATAAAATAAACTGATTAAAATTAAAATTAAAAATAAACAAAATAAATGATAAATATATCAAAAAATTATGCCATATTATATAACAACGTTTATACTATTTATTTATTTTTATTACTTTTCTGTCTTGTATTTTTTAAAATTATTTTATGTGATTTGACATCATTGAGAGAATATTTTTACATTCATATTTCTATTGATATCAGGTATAGCGCAATGAATTTTTTATGTGTCCGGTATAGGTTTAGCACTTAACTTGAAAAATGAAGAATTACTGAAGCACTGGAAACTTTATTTTTTAAATTTTTAGCCCGGGAACCTCTATTTTCTAAACGTATACCGGAAACACAAAAAATTCATTGCGTTATACCTGATAACAATGGAAATTTAAATGTGAAAATATTCTCTCGATGTAATGATGTAAAATCACATAAGATAATAAAATAAATAAAAATAAATAAATAGTATAAACGTTGTTATATAACATGGCATAATTTTTGATATATTTATCATTTATTTTGTTAATTTTTAATTTTAATTTTAATTAATTTATTTTATTTTCAAATAAATCTGATTGCTATTTTCACAGATAATATACGTGTTTTTTTCATTAAATATGATTTAATTGTTACATGCTATCCGTTAAAGTACCCCAATTTATAATATTCCATTAAGAAAAAGTAATTCAATAATAAAAATAAGTAAAAATGCAATTAAAAAATAGAAAATATTCGAATTTCCTCTTTACCTATAATCGAAATTTCAGGATTGCTGTCTGTAAATTTATCAAATTTTTTGATAGCCATCGGTAGAGTCTATCTTATTTTTAAAAAAATTATTTTCGAAAAAAATTAAGAAAAAGTCCCTTAAAAAATCGAAGTTATTGGAATCCCATTTTCATCCAAGTCTTAAAAATTTTGAAATTAAGTCTAGAATTTATGAGATTTCTTTGAAAAAAATCAAAACGGTCGCACTGAGAAAAACAAACATTTTTTACTTAAATCCTAAAAAAAAACAGTCATATTGCGCATTAAACATTTTTTCGATATTTTCTTCGAAAAGTACATTCAAAAACGAAAAGAAAGCCCACCTTTTTTTTACAATATCTTTTTTCTTCTTAAAGTTACAGGCATTTGAAATTTGTCAAATTTTAAACTGCGTTTTTCTTTAAAAATCCATAACTTGAGTATGAGTAGAGATAAAAATCTAAAAAAAATCATGGAAGCTACTTTCATTTAGTATGAAAACACAAAAAATTTTCGGCCAAATCAAAAATGGTCGGGGTCAATCATTGGTCGAGTTGGCATGGAATGCCCCATATATATATATATATATATATGGGGCATTCTCCGCGTGTCGGAGTCCCCTCCTGCCCACTTCAATTTTTGACATAATTCAACCAACCAGGGCTTAAAATTTTCATTGAAGTGTCTACTTTTTAATGCCATATGGCCTTTTGTGAAAATTCAAAATGGCGGACTGATGCAGCGCCGAGAATGAAGAAAGTAAAAAAAAAATTAATTGTATATCTTCTAAAAAATGCAGAAATGTCACTTGATTCGGATGAAACTCGGTACTAGGGGGTTTTCGAGGTCGTTGATTCCGAATCTGAAGTCGAAATTTGGAAATTCAAAATGGCGGATTAAATATGGCCGCCCGTAATGCAGAAATATCACTTGATTCGGATGAAACTTGGTACTAGGGGGTTTTCGAGGTCGTTGATTCCGAATCTGAAGTCGAAATTTGGAAATTCAAAATGGCGGATTAAATATGGCCGCCCGTAATGCAGAAATGTCACTTGATTCGGATGAAATTCGGTACTAGGGGGTTTTCGAGGTCGTAGATTCCGAATCTGAAGTCGAAATTTGGAAATTCAAAATGGCGGATTAAATATGGCCGCCCGTAATGCAGAATTAAATGTCACTTGATTCGGATGAAACTCGGTACTAGGGGGTTTTCGAGGTCGTTGATTCCGAATCTGAAGTCGAAATTTGGAAATTCAAAATGGCGGATTAAATATGGCGGCCAGAAATGCAGAAATGTCACTTGATTCGGATGAAACTCGGTACTAGGGGGTTTTCGAGGTCGCTGATTCCGAATGTGAAGTCGAAATTCGGAAATTCAAGATGGTGGATCCAATATGGCTGACCGAAATGCAGAAATGTCACTTGATTCACGTGAAAAAAACTGTCGCTTCAGTAGCGCCAAAAGCTGTCGCTGTAACACCGATAGGATGATTAGAACAGTTTTACGGTATTATTTTTAAGATCTAGATATTACATTCGTATTTAGAGACCTTCAAAAGTCCCTAACAATAATTTTACATTGGTTGTTATAACTATTATTACGATTTTTCCTTGAAGTAATGGATAGTTTAGTTAGTTAATAATAACACGAAAGGAGGCGATGAGAGCCGTACATACTTTTACAGAATTGCTTTTCCGGTGGTTCTTCAGTCGTTGAATACGAATTTATAGCTACGAACACGTATTTTTGAAAGAAGGTACCATAAAATCATGTTATTATTAACTAACTAAACTATCCATTACTTCAAGGAAAAATCGTAATAATAGTTATAACAACCAATGTAAAATTATTGTTAGGGACTTTTGAAGGTCTCTAAATACGAATGTAATATCTAGATCTTAAAAATAATACCGTAAAACTGTTCTAATCATCCTATCGGTGTTACAGCGACAGCTTTTGGCGCTACTGAAGCGACAGTTTTTTTCACGTGAATTAAGTGACATTTCTGCATTACGGGCGGCCATATTTAATCCGCCATTTTGAATTTCCAAATTTCGACTTCAGATTCGGAATAAACGACCTCGAAAACCCCCTAGTACCGAGTTTCATCCGAATCAAGTGAAATTTCTGCATTTTTTTAGAAGATATACAATTAATTTTTTTTACTTTCTTCATTCTCGGCGCTGCATCAGTCCGCCATTTTGAATTTTCACAAAAGGCCACATGGCATTAAAAAGTAGACTCTTCAACGAAAATTTTAAGCCCTGGTTGGTTGAATTATGTCAAAAATTGAAGTGGGCAGGAGGGAACTCCGACACGCGGAGAATGCCCCATATATATATATATATATATTTTTTTTTTAAGAATATTTTCCAAATCATCACTGAATAGTCTTTTCGCTAATACAGCTCTCTCTAAATCTGCCCATCGTTTGCATCCTTCTCGATTACAGTTTCTTCGCTTTACTCAGAATTTGCATCACTTGTAGCATAATATCGTCCACTATCCGAGGATTCCGAGGATCGATTTCTCCAAGTTGGGCAGAGTAGTGCGATTCTGTAACTCTTAACGACAGTGATCTAGTTTCCACTGAAACCTTCAATCCAATCCTGCTTCGGTTTAATGTACTGTTTCCACTAGTTTCCAACGCTTGTGGATCAAAGCAGAAGCGCAGTCAGTCACATTTCCATCGACTCAAATTTAGTTCTACGCCACACTAGGTGCGAATTAACGACTTCGGTGGAAACTAGACCAGTGTCGGTATCGTTATGTTGTCGTTGCGCAGGTATACTAAATGGAAAAAAAAGCTGCGCAACGGTCGTTATAAGCACATAATGACGCATAATGAGTTACAGAATCGCACTACAGCAACGAGACTGCCAAATAAAGCCGCTTTGTCAGTCGGTTGTGTTGGTGGAGGAGGAGGAGGTATAAACGGCGGAATGTCGATTGCAGGTGGTTGACGGAGGGCATCAACCAATCGATCAAAGGGTCTGTCTTCATCCATACTGAGACGACGTTTACCTACAACCATATTCACAAATCCTGTATTTCCTGTCCATTAAAA
The DNA here is from genome assembly GCA_035220575.1 of Temnothorax rugatulus. Classification (NCBI taxonomy): domain Eukaryota; kingdom Metazoa; phylum Arthropoda; class Insecta; order Hymenoptera; family Formicidae; genus Temnothorax; species Temnothorax rugatulus. Next base: position 16,313 of record JASTWL010000227.1, on the reverse strand, counting down.
TTATATTCATAAGTTTGTACGCTCGTAAATTCATACATACGTACTCGGTTTGAAGCTGCATATCATTAATGAACTGCATCCGCTCAGCGTGCACCCAGCTACTTCTTCGTGTTCCCGCTGAGCCACTCGGTTGGTGCTGTTTATTCCTATAGATTCTGTTAGCATCGCACAGAGATTTCCATTTTTTTATAGTTGCAATGTCCATCGTAGCTAGAAAAGATAAAAATATGTTTATGGCATACTAATAAATTTTATTCCAGTCAAGTTATGAACGTAGAATATTACAGTTCATTGCTGCAACTATTTCCTCCCATAGTTTATTTCTGGCTTTCAGGCCTCGTTCTGCAAGAGGACGACGACAATCGTACAGCGCGGGACGCTTACGAATTTCTTTGATAAGCTGTTCCTCTTGCAAAATTTTTTGGTTTTGCCAATTGCCATCGGCCTCTCGGTTTTGGATTTGGGTGATCTCCTCCCTCGGCTCCAGCACCATCGCCGTTTACCAAACTTTTGCAAATAATTTCTCCGTCATCTGCACATTACAGCATCCACTAATGCTACTTACAAAATATGTATAATGAAAAAAAGGCATTAATACTCACCGCTTTGAGGATAAATATATAAATTTTCATATATATAAAATTCATTAAATCCTTCAAAGCAAGAATGCGGATCTATTTCATTTTTATAAAGGATAGTTTCACATATGCCACAGGTGTACAATAGAGTTTCCTACAATATAACAAATAAATTTATATAACTTAAATAAATAAAAATAAAGGGCAACCTAACCTATAAGTATGCTTATTACTGTATAATATATACTAACTTCGTTTGTATTTTCTGGCGATGTAAAATTATCGGTAGGTCCTCTTTAGGTATCCCTTCAGCCATACTTGTAATTTTTTAACTTCTTATAATTTTTTAACTTCTTTCTCTCTGTGTCACCACGTGTTTTCGGCGTTCGGCGTTGCTTCTCTAAAAGTTCAACTGTGTTGAACTTTGAGCGGAGCAACGCCGTAAAGCCAACTTGACGAAAATTGATGGAGTGGGGGTAAAACGCTGGCTTTTCTTCGCTGCATGAAATTGCAGCTTTAAAGAGGCAAATTAAGTATTTTCTGTTAAGACATCGATATTTCATCAATCGATATCGATATCGATTCAAAGCTATTTTGATTTGCCTGTCAAATATATAATAACATTGCCATTATATAAAATGCAATATGAATAAAAAATTATATTGTATTGACGACATGGATAATGTAAATATTTTATGATTTGAGCATTATAATAATTGCGTTACAATATTATTTTTTTTAGGCTTCCATTTCCATTAAATAGTTACTTTATAACTGTAAAAGTCACAACAAAATTCCTATTTGTAATCTGACAATTGTTTTGAAAATTGAAATATTATATAATATGCATACATTACATTTTTAGTACTACATCCGCTAATTTATTAAACAAGAAGTTAAATTAATCAACTAATTAAATTATTAATATTAAATATTAATACAATAAAATATTTGTATTTATACATTTATCAAAATAAAAAATAAATCTAATTATAAAATAAATATTAATAATTGGACTTATTAAAAATTAAATAATTAAATTAAATTAAAAAATTAAATAATTGTTCGAGATCGCGAATGCTCGAGATCACGAATTTTCTTGAATATTCTTATTCTTAATTAGTCGACAGTGTCATGAGTCACGGCGGAAATGTGATACGATATTTATCCAGCGGATCGCCGCTTATCTGTTTCGCGCTCACGTCTTCAGAATTATTTTCCGTACAATGTCGAGTCACTCTGATTCTCCGGCACGGTCTTTTCGCCGATCGATTTTCTAATTACAAAGATAACTGGCTAACTGGTAACCGTACCTTTACAAAAATCTCGCCGAGATTTTTTAGATTTAATAAGAAAAAATTAGAGAGAGAGAGAGAGAAATAAAATGTTGTCTCGTCAAATACGTCGATTAAATCGAACGCGAAAAGTCGTGATACTTTAGTGCTGGTCTACAACCTTGCTTTAAAAGGTATTTAAGCTCTAAGCCGTAAGAAATTGACCAGTCACAGTCAAGTATTATATCCTCACATTCCATTGTCATTGGTCAATCTTACGGTTTAGAGCTTAAATATTTTTTAAAGCAAGGTTATAGACCAGCACTTACGCAACATTCACGTTGAATATTCCATCTTTTCAACCAACCATTTTGCTTTATTGAAAGAACGGGTTGTTCAGGACATATTATACTACGGTAAACACGGTACACGGTACGCATACGGAAGATGATTCGCGATGTGACAAACGTGTATATTTATTACTAGCACTCATAATGCATGTCGAACGTGCGGTCATTGAAAATTTATATGAAATATCGTCAGAGTACAAACTCGTTGAAATGTCGAACGATACATGTGAGAATCTCGTAAATGTTCTTACGTAATCTTATCGTTTCCTAAAAAAAGATGATTCGTTGAGTACACGCCGTCGTCTGGCATCGGCTTTCTAGTTGACAAAATGTGAAGAAATTATGTTTGAGGAGACCTCAGGGCCCTATTCTGTAAACGTTAACGACGTGCTTTGCGCAGATATAATATACCATGCGCATATAGAAGAGCTGCACAAAAAGCATATCATGAACGTTTACGGAATAGGCCCCTTAATTCTTTAATGGTGATTTAATCAGATTTTAAAAAAGGCCCTCGAAAAAGTATTTCTTTCTTGCAGCCCGACCATATAACCACATATATTATTTATATATCATGCCTCACCATAACCTTTAAAAAGGCGCGGTATACTGTCCGTAAATTATTTAAGCGAAATGTTAATAAGAATATAATTTAGACATGAAATCACAGATTATACTATAAAACATGAAATTATAAATAAAATTCACTTACCTGAAAAGAAGTCGTCGATTCAGCACAAGGATATGAGTTCGCACGAGACACACCGAGAATCGCAGGCGGGAATGGGCAATGGGCGGAAGGCAAAATACGCGGGAAATAAACTGCAATTGTTGGCGCGAAGCGCCACTGCACAAATATAACCGGAAACCGTCATTTCACATTCAGGAAGTGTGACAGACTAGGCTGATATTTCATGTGTCGTACGAAAAGCTTTGTCGGGCGTATTAATTGGTTACAAGATAGAGGATTTCTAGAAACTCGAGAACTTCTCTATCCTGTAGCTAATTAATATCCCTAAGAGCACAGTTGACGGTAAGTCGACGGCAAGTCGACTTTTATAAGTCGACTTACAGTCGACTTCTAAAAATGACGGAAAGTCGACTAAAAGTCGACTTCTAAATAGTCGACTTATAGAAGTCGACGGAAAGTCGACTTCTAAATAGTCGACTTATAAGGTGCGTTCGGGGAGACGCTATTAGCGCTGACAACGTCATTCTATCTCTGTTACTTACTAAAAGTTGAACAAGGACAGAGCACGCTCATAACGCTAAAAGCGCGCTCCCCGAACCCAGCCATAGAAGTCGACAGAAAGTCGACGAAAGTCGATAAAAAGACGGAAAACAGTCTAGGGCTGGTATTCATAGTCTTCAAGACCGTCTTAAGTAATGTCTTAAGACGCTAATACGGCTCTGTGATTGGTTCATGACATTTTAAGATTGAACTTAAGACGGTCTTAAATAACTATAAATACCGGCCCATCAGTCATTTTTATTTTATATTAAGCAGCGCGTCATACATAATCAATATGGCGGCGAATCTCGAAGGGGAGCAGAGCTTACGCGAGTGCGAGGATTACGTGCCGCGAGACAGGACACGATGAGATGTCGTAAAACGCTATCGACCACCGCCACGAAACATCGTCGTCGTCGTCGTCATTCACAGTCTCGTCATCATTGTCTTCCCGTTGACTTCCTCCGATACTTCCGATAGTTTCTCCAGCAGGGGATCGATTGTGTATCTTAAAATGAGGTAAAAATTACAAAAGTGAGAAATTTATTAGCGTACGATTTATCTACGATTTTATTTATCAAATCTAGTAAAATCTGTTAATTTTTGTAATTTTCACCTTGTTTCAAGATACACAATCGACCTCCGGACGTACGCGGCGGTTTATTTTATCGACGTTAAAAGTTAGCGGAAAGTCGATTTTTCGTTATGACGGGAAGTCAACTTTAAGTCGGCGTTTTTTGGGACATTCGCCAAATTCAAGTCAACTTGAAGTCGACTTTTGTCCTTAAAAGAGTCGACTTCTCTGCCAAGTCAGTTTCGATGAAAGTCAACTTAAAGTCGACTTCTTGCTCTTAGGGATAACATGCTTACAAAATTTGGCGTACAACACAGACCGCTGTTACACGGCGCCGTTAATCGGGTTTAGTAACATCCATAGTTATAACTACCGATGTAAAATGTCGTATAAACGCTAGTTACACTAGTTACACTAGCGTTTATACGACATTTTACATCGATAGTTATAACTATGGATGTTACTAAACCCGATTAACGGCGCCGTGTTACAGCGGTCACATAAAATATCAGCAATATAAGCTGTGTTCTTCCTCATTTTTAAAGAAAATGCGACTTGCTACGCGTAATAAGCGCCGATAAATAGATTTATTGTACAAAATATTCGATTAAATTTGTGTGTCGATCTACATATAGTGTATATCTTGAAAACCAGAGCGGTTAGTCTTATAAGACCTATATAATTTTTTGTTCAGTGTTAAAAGTACTACCAGAAACCATCGTCAAATTAAGGCGCCAGGGTTATCGGAATCTTGCCGATCAATGTTAATATTTTTACCATTTTTATCTTCGTCAGTATTTTTACCACTAAAAGCGCTCTTGGCACTTTTTATAAAATATAAAAAGAATATATACACAGTATTGTAAACCTAATATTTTTTTTAATCATGTACTCATATGAAATATACTCAGAGCTTTGTAGACGCGATAATACAGATGGACAAACTCCTGCTTTCAGATATCTTCTAATGTCATTGCCATATATTTTATAAATAAAGTCTGATTCTTGAAAGTGTTTGCTGCATACTGCACTACTTGGGTTTGTCGTGCGACCAATAAATGAAAACCACTTTGCTCTAACCTCTTCATTCTTCGATAATCTTAAAAATAATGAATAAAATTTAAAAAAATTAATTTAAAAAATTATGAAATAATTATAGTTTAACCCTATAAACTTTTGTAAAAAATAAAAATTTTCACATATAGTCACCTGTGAAAGGATAAGTTATGTTCTTGTCCTTGTTCTATTTTGCAAATACAGCAATACCAAACCATTTTTACATGCATTTTTATGAGTATTATATTTGTACAATGTATTGCACGATGATACTTTTCCCGCAACAAGATTCAAGGAGTCAATAACCACGTCAATGATCACTTCTCCCAACCTTTCCTTCTCCCCACCAACAACAATTAGAAAAGGAAGAGCCACTGCAAGCATATCTTCCGTCCTTTATTAGATCTCCCCGAAAGATCTCCAATGGAAATGCGCAGTCTATTATATACGTCTATGTCTATGCGTCTATGTCTATGATCCATACGCACACATCCCAAGTGTAATCGTTCGATCTTCATATAGCCGCGCAAACCGTTGTAGATAGCACGCGTGAACGTGCGTTATATCGCTCATATATAGATAGAGCGCATGATAGAATGAATGTCGAACGAGTATAAATGATCGAATGATGGATGCGCGATACGTGACTATAGATAAGCGTAGGATAGACACGGCAACTCCGTGCTATCAAGCGCGGAAGACCGAAGAAGGCCACTTTATCACAACCCATGTGTAGTATTAACGAAAAACTTGCTTGATCATCTGGAGGAACTTTTACTTTTTTAACGCAGAATAAAAGTTTCTGTTTATCTGTAACTTCTTTCTACTTCCAAAAATTTAAAAGTTCCCCATTTCAAATTTCACGAATAAAAGTTTTAGTAAAAATACTTCATAAAAAAATACTACATAACTGTTTTCTTGAAACAAAAATTATACAAGTACAAAATTACTGTCATCTTATAACTAATTGAAAATTTAACAGTTTTGTTTAGTTCCTGCTAGTGAAGCAAGTATAACGACGATTATGTTGTACCAACGAAAACTTGTCGTTTATTAATGAACGTCACTACGCGCTTTGAATTTGTTCCGATAATTAAAACTCCTCATTCGTGATGAAGTAACGACAACAGACATGTTGAATTATCAAAGCTCAAACGCACTTTGCGCGAAAAGCGTGCATTCAACGTCAGAACGTTCGCTTTAGACTGGCGTTTCGAACGACAAACGCGCGAGAGAAGACGCGAGAGACTAAGCGTACGCCGAGGCTGCTGTTTCGAAAATCGAACGAGATGAACGCCGCGTACGCCGAGGCTGGTGTTTCGAACGATGAACGCGCGAGAGACGATGCGAGAGACGCCGCGGGAGACGCCGCGGCGTTGACGTACCGAATCTTTCAGACCTTTGAGTCGCACGATAAGTCGAGCGATTAACGACTGTTTGAGACCGATCGATAATCGTGGTCGTTTAATTCGGCTTTGTTCCTCCAACAACTCGAGATACTCGTCACATCGTTACTCCAACGCACTAAATTTATTTAAATGTCTTTTCATCATTTTCTGCAAATAGGACACAGTTTACACGACATTATTTGATACAATGGCCTTTACATTCCGAACAGAATAACCATCGATGAGTATATATGGACCGATATGTGATGTTTTAGAACCTCGTGAAGACTTGAAAATAGCCCGCTATTCTTACGATGCACGACCCAGCGAGAAATGACCCATCGAATCGACGTCTAGTTGACGTCGAAAATCATCGATATTACATCATATCGAAATAATGCTCGACATTTGAAGCTTATTTCGATGTTTGTGCTTTATGACATTTTTTAAAAGAAGAGATTATTGTGATACACATTTATCGCGCCAGACTCTAAATAGGCAAATTATGTATTTTCTGTTAAGACATCAATATTTCATCATTTCGATATAGATTTGAAGCTACTTTGATTCGCCTGTCAAATATAATAACATTGCCATTATATAGAATGCAATCTGAATAGAAAATTATATTGTATTGGCAGACATGGATAATGTAAAGATTTTATGATTTGAGCATAATAATTACAACATTAATTTTTTTAGGCTTTTATTTCCATTAAATAGTTACTTTATAAATGTAAAAATCACAACAAAATTGAAATATTATACAATATAGGTACATTCCCACGTAGCACATATTAGTTTCATGTACGTTTTTTGAACGTATACATAGTTTCATAACCGTAAAGAACCATTATGAAACGTTTGAACAAAATGTTTTTAAATCCATGATTTAAGAAACGTATTTTCTACGTTTCTACAGTTAACAAAAATACCTATTTGTTAATTTTTCCTTTCAAAATTATAATTTGCTTTATCTATATATATATATATATATATATATATATATATATATATATATATATATATATATAATAGCTTTAATAGCCTTTTTTGAAACATTTAAATTTATATTGCACTAATTATTAAATTTATATTGCACAAAATAAATCATTTTATCCATGCACATATATCCACTTATTTACTTAAATTAATTTTGTCCTACCGGTCTTAAATCTATTTGTCATCGGACAAATCTGAGCTTAGAAAACTTCCAACAGTTGCAAAATAAACGTTCTGCTGAATGTGGCTATTAAAAGAACATTTATACGTGTTTTCCGTTTTGAAGAATTTCCTGAACTGGTGTACATCAGTAATGCAATTAAGTTAGAGTGAGACAAGTATAATTTGTTTTACTTTAACTTATTGCACGAATGTGCACCAGTTCAGGAATTTCTTCGAAAAAGAATAGACGTCATAGATGGTATATGCATAAAGCTTCTAGAACATTCACGCATGTCTCAAAGACGTCATAAACACGTTCAAAAGACGTGAAAAGTAGGAATTTTAAATGTCTATCTAAAATGTTTTTATTATTAAAACAAAACATTTCTATAATGGTTTTTTTAAACGTTATTTTATCTGAAAATAACGTTTATTAAACGTTTTTCGAACGGGACATTTTTACTCATGAGAAACGTTCTAGAAATCGGTTATAAAACGTCTCGGAAAAACGCTTATAAAACATTTCTGAAACGTGTATGTGCTACCTGGGTTCAGTACTACATTCGCTCATATTAAACAAGAAGTTAAATTAAGCAACTAATTAAATATTAATGATAAATATTAATACAATAAGATATTTGTATTTACATTTATCTACAATCAAGAGACACGGTAGTGTCTCGCGCCAAGTACGCGCGGAGCGAGACCGACCGTGACTCTTTTACGCGACGCGACAAGTTGCAAATAGCGGTACTCGAGATGTTGAGATCTCAATAATAGTATATACATAGAAATAAATAGTTATTGGTTAGGTGGTATAAATTTATAAAGAAGGACGGGATTCCAGGATACTTAGAGAAGAACTGGGAGGAGGCAAGGTGGAGTAGGATCGCGAGGTTCAGACTCGGTAATGAAATTAGGGAAGGACTACATTGGGAAAAGGAGGAGAATAGAAGGTTGTAGGATATGTGAGAGGGAGGAGGAAACGTGGGAACACATATGGGAGGAATGTACGAGATGGGAGAAGTGGGATGGAGAGGGGTGGCAGGATGTGGTGGGGAGTTTACTGGGAGAGGGGGGAGAGGGAGAGGAATGGATGAAAGCGATAGAGGAAATGCGACAAGAGGGAGGGAGAGGAAGGGAAGTGGTGGATGAGAGAGCAGTATGAGTGGAAACGTATGAGAGGAAAAATATGAAAGGAAGGAAGCAAAGGAAACGGAAGTCCAACTTTAGAAATAAGTTAGAAATAAGTTAGACATAAGATATTAGATATAAGAGCGAATAAGCGATAAGCGTAATGAGGCGTGGGAGAGCGAGCGAGGAGAGCGGGAGAGCGAGAGAGAGAGGTCAGTTAGGGATAGAAAGCGCGAGTAATATACAGGGTTGGGTACGCCCCTACAAAACGCCATTTATTGTAAAGGTTTGGGTACGTTCCTGAAAAACGCCATTGGTTTGTGAAGAAAAGGAAGAGGAGTAGGAGGATGTAAAGGTTTGGGTACGTTCCTCAAAAACGCCCTTTAAGGCCCCTAATAAAGTATTTACATACATACATACATACAAATAGTTATTGGTTACAACTTTTAATTAAATTTGTATTTATATTTTATTAAAAGATGAGACATATAAATCTTTTTTTGCATTATATGTCAAAATAAAATTATATTTCTAAGTTTCGCAACTCATGTTATCAAATTTTCAATATACAATATTGACCATCAAATATTCAATAATATTTGATAAAATATTGAAGACTAGATTTGTAATGTAATAGACATTTAATTTCACTAGTATATATTCAATTAGTGCAAGTTAATTTCATATTTGTTATAAACCAATTTTTAGAAATGTTGTTTGAATTGCATATTCATTTACTAACGAAGGACAACAAAGAAGATATTTTTCGATATATTTTACGAATATGCTATTGAACAATAAGTAGTGGAATGTGAATATATTCATTTATTTTAATGTATAATACAAGAAAAAGCTTATATGTTTTCTCGCTTCTGATAATCTACTTCAATATAGGACTTAGGGCCAAAGCACATATATAACAGTCATAGTCGTGGATGTAAGTAACGCACAAGCTTTGGCGTATCCTGATATATCAAGTCGGGGACTACGACCGTCATATATCGCTACGCCATGTTATGTGCTTTGGCTCTTATTTCACAGTCTCCGATTAACTTGATCCTCCGATTAAACTTACTCTTCATCTCTTCTAACTGCCCCCTTAGAAAGAGACGAAGAGTGAGTTTAATCGGAGGATCATGTTAATCAGAGATGGTGAAATCGGCCTATAGCTGTAGTGAGGAAATAATATTCAATATCGAGTCGAAATCGATTTATTCAGAGTCGAAAAGTCATCGAAAGTTGTGACATGAATTAATCGAAATTGATGAATATTTCAATTATTTTTCGATATATGTTTTCGACGTCAATTAGATGTCGATTCGATGGGTCATTTCTCGTTGGGGATGAGCAAAACTTTGCATGATCGGAAGTGTAATAGAAATATATGCAGCACATCTTTTTCAAAGTATCCAAGGTATTAACTTCGGCCTTGGTTTAAAACTCGATATCTTTTTTCTATAACATTCATTCTGAAAGAATTTCATTTTCATCTTACATTGTCTCTTCATTCACTTCATTGTCGTCAACTTCCATTCCATCATCAGAGGTGATGTCTATAATTTATGTCTTGTATTCCTTGTGTAATTTTTCTATCACCGATTGCTCCAGCCAATCTGATTTTACAGCTAATGTGATTTGCAGGCTAGATATGTTATCTGCAAAAGTAAGTAGCTTATTTTACAATTTAAGTGTAGTACTTTGTAATTTTATAATTTGCAAAGCCTAGTGTTTAAAAATTACACTTTTTTCAAAAAATAAAATGCGTAGCAAACTGTGTAAAAAGTGTCTACACGATTTACACAATTATTTTGCAATGTTCCTCTTCATTGTCTTCAACTTACATTTCTAGCAAAAAACAGGGTTTATCTAAAATGATGTTCTCTTGTCTGTTGTTTCAACCTATCTCAAACTATGATTACTTTATACTTTTTATATATTTGATTATCGATTGATATCCCTGACAACAAAGCGATAGAAAATGACTCGCAGAAAATCTTATCTAATGCCTGTTATCTAATGCCGTGTAAACTATGTCCTATTTGCAGAAAATGATGAAAAGACATGTAAAGAATGCGTTGGAGCAACGATGTGACGAGTATCTCGAGTCGTTGGAGGAACAAAGCCGAATTAAACGACCACGATTATCGATCGGTCTCAAACAGTCGTTAATCGCTCATATCGTGCAAATCGAAGGTCTGAAAGATTCGGTACGTCAACGCCGTGGCGCGACATCTCTCGCATCGTCTCTCGCGCGTTCGTCGTTCGAAACGCCAGCCTCGGCGTACGCGACGTTATCTCTCGTTCGACCTTTGAAAAGTCAGCCTCAGCGTACGCTTAGTCTCTCGCGTCGTCTCTCGCTCGTTCGATCTTTGAAACGGCAGCCTCGGTGTACGCTTAGTCTCTCGCGTCTTCTCTCGCGCGTTTGTAGTTCGAAACGCCAGTCTAAAGCGAACGTTCTGACGTTGAATGCACGCTTTTCGCGCAAAGTGCGTTTTGAGCTTTGATAATTCAACATGTCTGTTGTCGTTACTTCATCACGAATGAGGAGTTTTAATTATCGTAACAAATTCAAAGCGCGTAGTGACGTTATTAATAAACGACAAGTTTTCGTTGGTACAACATAATCGTCGTTATACTTGCTTCACTAGCAGGAACTAAAAAAACTGTTAAATTTTCAATTAGTTATAAGATGACAGTAATTTTGTACTTGTATAATTTTTGTTTCAAGAAAACAGTTATGTAGTATTTTTTTATGAAGTATTTTTACTAAAACTTTTATTCGTGTAATTTGAAATGGGGAACTTTTAAATTTTTGGAAGTAGAAAGAAGTTACAGATAAACAGAAACTTTTATTCTGCGTTAAAAAAGTAAAAGTTCCTCCAGATGATCAAGCAAGTTTTCCGTTAAGGGGTAGTCTACCCTGGAGAGCAAAAAAACAGGCGAATTTTCAAGAATTAATTTCAGACGAAATATCGGTGATAAATGAATGATTTTTTTTTATTTTCTTTGTTAAAGTTTCGAGAACATGTCCAAATTTTTCTGCGTTGAAAAATTTCAAGATGGCGATGAGGCACTCCTTCGCGCGCAACCATGTTTTTTAGAGGTGGTCAAACGGTGTACATGGTTTCTGGAATCTAGATGGTCTGAAACAAAAAAAAAAAAATATAGTCATAAAACTATTTGTATTGTCTTCGGAATGACGGAGCTTTTTTCTCTCCTTGTTTTTGGCGTTGTAAGGCAGGAGGAGGTAGAGCAAGGAGATTTGAAAGACGCGGGATTAGAGCCGGAACTGTAGCGCGCAGATTGGTAGACGCGAGCGGGAAGCGATACGCAATTGTTAAAGAAAAAAGCGAAGGAAGGTCGTCAAGAACAGTCTTGCGTAGGGAGTGGTCGAGTGAAGAGGCGTTTTGAAATAAAGAGAGTTTTCTATTACGACGAGTCGATTCACTACCCTACAGCGTCAAGAAAAAAATTCCTTTCGTGCATTTTTGGACTCAAATTACGTGTTATTATTATTAATAATTATTGAACAAAATATTATAATGATAAAATCGTCCGTCATTCCGTAACTACTATTCCATAGAATATGTGTACCAAATTTGAAGTCGATTCATCGATTAGAACTCGAGATATCGTGTACACCGTTTGAAAAACATAGTTTTGAGAAAAACGCGTTTAAAGTTTCGGTACTAGTTTTTGAGTGAAAAATTGCATTTTAAGCGTCTTACCGTTAATCAGCCATTCCTGCGTCATACAGTAAACCTTCCACCTCGTGAAAATTCTCTTCGAGAGCCGATCGTGCTGTTCTTCTCTCAGTTTGTCCTTTTTTGGAGGTCTCGAACGACCGCTTGTCAGCAATCGCAATTCGCAGCTCATCCGCTTTATCGCACATTTCGACGGCATTTGGCCCAATTTGTAAGTTCAGGACGTCCATCATTTGTAGAATACTTTCGTACCCGTGATTAAAAATGCTTGCTGCAAAATACGATGCCACTTCCACGGTTTTCGCGCCACTAAACACTCGTTTCGGAGCAAACGACCATATCATAGCGTTGAGATTCTCGTTGTTGTTTTTGGGTGAATCCGCGACACATCGCGATAATAAATTGTCGTTGCTAAGCTCCTCGTATATGGGAGTGAGGGCCTTTACAACATCATCGGTGAGAGCCGGTTTATGTTTGTAATCAGCGAGTTTATCCTCCGCTTTTGCTTGCTGCCAGGTGCACCAGCTGTCTTTCCCAGGCGGACAGTTATCATGCTGTGGTTTTTCATCGGTCGATGATTTATGTTTTAATGTTGCCCAGATTTCCTTCTTCATGTCCTCCGCGGAATTTGCGTGTCTTCGTATTGCCAATCCGTAATAAACGCTCAGCTCGTCAATAAGTTTCGCTGTCAGTTTGCCTTTTCCGCCGAGTCTTTTATCTTTTCTCAATTTCCGAAGCCTCGCCCCCATTCGTTTTTGTACATGGCCAACACATTCTTTTTTACTATACTAAAATCGTCGCCATACGGATGAGATTCGCAAATTCCTTTAAATGTTTTGCAGTCTCCATCACCGACATACGCAGAATATTTCACGTTGTACAATTCCTCCGATCTTTTGAATATTTCTAGGGCAGCGTCCACCTCCATTTTTCCGGCACTTCCCTTGTGATTGGCACTGCACTCCTCTGCATGAGTTTCCGACCATTCCTCGAATTCCGATGTGTCTACTTTTGATTTCCATACTCGCACTGTTTACAATACGAGCATTTTACCACGAGGTCAAGCACTTTTCCAGTGTAAGAGCCGATCACAGTGTCACGCCTTGCAGCGACGAAAAGCCGCGTTTCCTCCATGTTCCGTCGCCAGAAACTGTTAACCCTCTCAATTCGGCTCCATTTTCGGCATTTTCCGTCAACTGTTTTTCTTCAGCAGCGGCTGCAGAAAACAGTTTAGTGGCAACGGCTTTCGACGCACAATGAATATTATTGATCACATCATAATAAACGTTTCTGTGGAATATTTTCGGGAGGTCCATTATACCACAGAACTTTTTAATGCCATCGTAACCGATTCCAAGGAGTCTCATAGCGAAAATGATGCGCCTGTTGACTTCGTACGCGGTTTTATGAGCGGACAAGAGAGGATGTAGCGTGGTTCACAGTTGACGCAATTGACCACTAATTTGAATCCAAGTCCGCGAATACTTGATTCAGAAAAAGTGATATTCCCACCGCATTCTTTGCATTTCACCATTTCACTCAACGTTGAAAAAAATGTTAGAAACACATCAAACGGTATCCGTAGCCAGCATTTACAGGCACTTCCTTCGAGCCACTTTGCAGTTTTTTTTGCGGAAGCACTCGTCGACGCGGTTTCCCTCTCGAACAAATGTCGATTCGGTGGCGGCGGTCGTTTTTTACTTCTTGAAGGTCGTCCAGGACTTTCACGTGAACCCTTTTTGCCAGAATACGTACGCTTCATTTTCTGACAGTTTTCGAATTTCCACGATACTTCGACTACACGGGAAACGGCGAAATGACGACAGCTGTTCGAAACTATGGCTATAAATGATGCAATACAGGCGTGCTGTCTGTTGAAAATGCTTCTGAGACTATAAAGTATTTTTAACGACATCTGTTGTTTGTCGTTAGTGTAGAGAAATTCAAAATTGAATGGTAAATCGTTATGCTGTACCCGCCGAACAGGTAACGATTTGCCGCAGATAGGTCGTTTCGGAGCACTCCGGAGCGCTTGGGTAGGAGCTCGAAATTTCAATGAAAACGAGTTCTGGCAGGATAAACCTTTTGTCCCTTATTCTAGAGGGTTCAAAGGATTTTTTAAGCCAATAAAAAAATCGATTTTTTTGACCATTCCAGGGTAGACTAACCCCTTAATACTACACATGGGTTGTGATAAAGTGACCTTCTTCGGTCTTCCGCGCTTTATAGCACGGAGCTGCCATGTCTATTCTACGCTTATCTATGGTAGTCAGACAGAACGTCCAAAAAAAATATCCCACGACAGAACATCCCACGACAATAGGTCCAAAAAATAATAAATTCCCGTGACAAAATATCTGCGACAGGACGTCCACGCGAAACGAGGAGCCCATGGGTTTACAACTTTCCACGCGTGGAAAGCTTACGCATGTACTTTGAAGGCACACTATGTGTCTAGTTTAACAATAGTGGAGCCGCCAGCAGGGGGCGGACCTCCACGCATACATTTTTCACGCGAAACGAGGGTGTCACATGGGTTTGTGGCGTGCTTTACGAGCTCGTTTAAGTAGAGGTGGTATTAAACAATTTCCGTGGAAATGGTCATATATTAGTATGTACGCTTGTGCTAATGTAATAGAACCGACAATGACATATATATTTATTTGCTGATTTATCGTGGGTGTTTTTGTCGTGGGAAATTTTGTCGAGGGTACATTTTGGACGTTTGTCGTGGGATGTTCTGTCGGGGGATATAATATATATATTTTTTTTTTTTGACGTTCTGTCATGGATCCCTTATCTATAGTCACACACGTATCGCGCATCCATCATTTATTTATACTCGTTTGACATTCACTCTATTATGCGCTCTATCTATACATATATGAGCGACATAACGCACGTTTACGCGTGCTATCTACAACGGTTTGCGCGGCATATGAAGATCGAACGATTACACGCGGGATGTGTGCGTATGGACCATAGACCTATGACTATGGCGCATAGACATAGGCTACGGTCAACGTGACGCTACAAATGCTTTGAAGCATTCCTCTTCTCTTCTTTCAATGAAGAAAGAAGGAGAAGAAGAACGCTCCAAAGCATTTGTAGCGTCACGTTGACCGTAGCCATAGACGTATATAATAGACTGCGCATTCCATTGGGATCTTTCGGGGAGATCTGAAGGACGGAAGTATGCTTGCAGTGGCTCTTCCTTTTCTAATTGTCGCTGTTGGGGAGAAGGAAAAGTGGGGAGAAGTGATCACGTGGTTATTGACTCCTTGAATCTTGTTGCGGGAAAAAGTTCATCGTGCAATACATTGTGCAAATATAATACCATAAAAAATACATGTAAAATGGTTGGTATTGCTGTATTGCAAAATAGAACAAGGACAAGAATATAACCTATCTTCACAGGTGACTATATGTGAAATTTCTATTTTCTACAAAAGTTTATGGATTAAACTATAATTATTTTATAACTATTTTTACTAACTTTTTAATTTTATTCATTATTTTTAAGATTACCGAAGAATGAGGAGGTTAGAGCAAAGTGGTTTTCATTTATGGTCGCACGACAAGCCCAAGTAGTGCAGTTTGCAGCAAACACTTTCAAGAATCAGACTTTATTTATAAAATATATGGCAATGACATTAGAAGATATCTGAAAGCAGGAGTTTGTCCATCTGTATTATCGCGTCTACAAGCACTGAGTATATTCATATGAGTACATGATTTAAAAAAATATAGGTTACAATACTGTATATATCTTTTATATTTATTTTTAAAAAGTGCCAAGACGCTTTTAGTGGTAAAAATAACTGACGAAAATAAGAATGATAAAAATAGTAACATGGATC